>VWZX01000711.1:245391-408666 GCA_013399015.1 Galbula dea
AACTGCACACAGTACTCGAGGTGTGGCCTCACCAGTGCCGAGTACAGTGGCAAGATCACCTCCCTGCTCCTGCTGGTCACACTATTCCTGATGCAAGCCAGGATGCCATTGGCCTTCTTAGCCACCTGGGCACACTGCTGGCTCATGTTCAGCTGTCTGTCAATCAACACCCATAGGTCCTTCTCTGCTGGGGAGCTCTCCAGCCACGCCTTCCTGAGCCTGTAGAGCTGTCAGGGGTTGTTGTGACCAAACTGCAGGACCCGACATTTAGCCTTATTAAAACTCATCCCATTGGCCTCTGCCCATCTATCCAGCCTATCTAGGTCCCTCTGCAGAGCCTCCCTACCCTCAAGCAGATCGACACTTCCACCCAGCTTAGTGTCATCTGCAAACTTACTAAGGGTGCACTCTAAGCCCTCATCCAAGTTGTCAATAAAGATGTTGTCCCCTGAGGGACACCACTCCTGACCAGCCACCAACTGGACTTGACTCCATTGAGCACAACTCTCTGGACTCACCTATCCAACCAATTTTTGATCCAGCAGAGCGTGTACACATCCAAGCCATGAGCAGCCAGCTCCTTTAGTAGAATGCTGTGGGAATTTTCTATTTTTCTAAAACTAGAATTTCATCCAAATATAAAATGAAAATGTACCATGAAATAAAAGCAAAAAATGATGAAAATAGAACCTCTGTAAAATGAAGAATACTATGAATTTTATGGAACCACTGCTGAAAAATATGTCTGAAGACCAAAATATTTATGTGCATAAACAGAGAGCAGAGGCATGATTTCAGTCATTCCATTAAAAAACTTTGCTTACAGATTTCATAAAATTTATTAGGTTAAGATACTGGTATTTCTCTGTGTCAAATAGATTCATGAACTAAAGAAAATAAGAAAACACAAAGGCAGTGAAGTTCTATTTACAGTTAGCACAGTGTTTTTCCCACCATAGCGTCAGGCTTATCTTCTGTTTTATGTACTTGCTAAGATTTAGGACTAAAAGAGTGTTGATAACACAACAGTGTTTTAGCTGTTGCTGAACAGAGCTAATTAAGCATGAAGGCCTTCTCTGTTTTTCACTTTGCTCCTCAGCAAACAGGTTGGAGATGGACAGAAGGCTGGGAGGAGACATGGCTGGGGCAGGTGACCCAAATTGACCAAAGGGTTATTCCAGGTCTTATGTCCTGCTCAGCAATAAAACTAGGGAGGGAGCCTTTCCAAGAGAGTCATTGCCTAGAGGCTGGCAGGGCATCAGTCTGTTGGTGAGGTTGTGATTGCCACTGCATCACTTGGTGGGGTTTTTAAAAATTTTTTCCTTCACTTATTAAACTGTCTTCATCTTGACAGCCTTTCTGATTCTCTCCCCCATTTCTGCTGTGGGGGCACATAAGCGAGTGGCTTGTGAGCACCTTGCTGTTGGCCAAGGTCAACCTATCACTTTGTGCCAACAGAGGAAGATAAGTGGTGTCCCTCAGGGGTCTGTACTGGGACCTGTACTCTTTAGTATTTTTATAAACGATATTGACAGAGGGATTGAGTGTACCATCAGCAAGTTTGCTGATGACACGAAGCTGTGTGGTGCTGTTAAGTTGGAGGGGCGGGATGTCATCCAAAAGGACCTGGACAGGCTGGAGAGGTGGGCCCAGATGAACCTCATGAGGTTTAACAAGACCAAGAGCAGGGTCCTGCACCTGGCTCAGAACAATCCCCACTATCAATATAGGCTGGGGGATGAGGAGGTAGAGAGCAGCCCTGCAGAAAAGGACTCGGGGGGTGTTGGTGGACGAGAAGCTGGAGATGAGCAAACAGTGCGCACTGGTGGCCCAGAAGGCAAATCGCATCCTGGGCTGCATCAAAAGAAGTGTGACCAGCAGATCGAGAGAGGTGATTCTGCCACTGTACTCTGCTCTGGTGAGACCTCATCTGGAGTACTGTGTTCAGCTCTGGAACCCTCAACACAGGAAGGACATCGACCTGATAGAGCGGCTCCAAAGGAGGGCTACGAAAATGATCAGGGGGCTGGAACACCTCCCCTACGAAGACAGGCTGAGGGAGCTGGGATTGTTCAGCCTGGAAAAGAGAAGGCTTCGGGGAGACTGTACCGGTTTAAGAGTAACCCAGTGGAGAAATTATTTCAATACAAGAGAGATTACAAGTCAAAATTAAAATGTAATAAAAGACAAGAAAATAAACATTACAATAAATGCAACGAACTTAGTTTTAACCCAGAACTAACAACCCAGCACCCTGGGCGACAAGAAGAACGGTGCTTGTCTGCCCCTGTGCCCAGCTCCACGCGCTTCCCTCTCCCCCTCCTTCCCTGAGTCCAAAACAAAGGGGAAGAAGGAGAGGAAAAAAACGAAACCTGTTGTTTGCAGATGAAAAGTCACAGTGTAGGTGAAGAGTAGGGGTCGAAAGGGATCCCGGGGTAGACCCTGAGGGTCCCTGTAGCTCGAAGGGGGTCCTGGCAGGGTGTCCCGGAGGGTCTCTGCGGCTCGAACGGGGTCTGGTCCTTCTCTGGCTCCGACGAGTGGCTGCTTAAGTCTCTCTCCGTCCCAAGACAATATCCCCCCTGGTTCCGCGGGAACGCCCGACCCCTCCACCCTGGAATGGGCTCGATTGACTCCCCGGGGATTGGGGGCGAGACACCACCACACCTCCCATCTCACGGACCTCTTCAACACCCAGGCTGTAGACCGAGGGGCGTAGAAATGACATAGAGGGCATAGAATACAGAGCTTTGATAAACTGATCCCAGCAGCTAAAACCAGGACAGGGACCTAATAGTGACCTTCCAGTACCTGAAAGGAACTTAAAAAAAGGCTGGGGAGGGCCTGTTTACAAAGGCCTGTAGTGAAAGGACAAGGGGTACTGGTTTTAAATTAGAGAAAAATAGATTTAGATTAAATATAAGGAAAAAGTTCCTTGCCATGAGGGTAGCGGAACACTAGAACAGGTTGTTCAGGGAGGTGGTTTAAGCCCTGTCCCTGGAGGCATTCAAGGTGAGGCTATACAAGGTTATGAGCAACCTGATTTAGTTGGGGATGTCCCTGCTTACTGTAGGGGGGCTGGACTAGATGACCTCTGGAGGTCCCTTCCAACCCAGATGATTCTATGATTCTATTCTATTCTGTCCTACCTGCAGAGCCCTTACAAAAGCAGATGATATCTGAAAAGTAAAAATCTGGGCAAGTTTGCTTGCTGCCTCAGAACTGTTCCATGAACTTACAGACCATGAACTGTAACAGGGAAATTGCCATGAATGTATAAGTATTTCCTGTGCTATGCTCTTGTTTGACCTTGCTTGTAGCCATGCTGGCCAATTTCTCACATAATTTACACAGCT
This sequence comes from Galbula dea, assembly GCA_013399015.1. Taxonomy (NCBI): domain Eukaryota; kingdom Metazoa; phylum Chordata; class Aves; order Piciformes; family Galbulidae; genus Galbula; species Galbula dea. The sequence goes on from VWZX01000711.1 coordinate 248,745, forward strand.
TAGCTGGAGTTTACTGAAAAGCTGACTCTGAAACATGGTTATTTTCAATGTGAAGAACCACGAGAACAGATCCTCTGAGTCTGTCATACTGTCTTGTAGCAGAAGAGTACAGCATCTACTTTACAGCTCTCAAGAGTTCTCTCTGCAGTCTCAACTTCTTGTTTGTACATCTTTTGCTCACTTGGTGTTGTACCAAGGTAGTGACAACCGTTGCTGAAAAACAACCACCAGCAGTCCAAAACAGCTCCTTCTGTTCCAAATAAGAGGAAAGCTGTCAAATCAATGCGTGGACAGTTGCTAAAGTGTCTGAAGAGCAGTATAGTGCTGTATGATACAAGCTGCCTCAGATACTAGTTGCCTTCCAGAAGCACAGCCAGCTCAGAGCTTATTAGCATGACAAGGTACCATGACACTCAAGCAGGTTTTCTAGCACATACAGAATTCTTCAGTACTTCCAGACTACTGTCAGCATTCAACTTGTACAAAGTCAGTCTGGGTAGATCTGTCCTACAGAACAAACATCATTGAAATAAGAGTACAGACACACTATTTGGTTAATGTGCATAAAGTAGACTTAGAAAGATAATACATGAACAGTTCATTAACCTGGAGTGTTGCACCCAGTCCTGGGGTCCTCAGCATAAGAAAGACATAGATCTTTTAAAGCAGGTCCAGAAGAGGGCCAGGAAGATGATTAGAGGGCTGGAGCACCTCCCCTATGAGGACAGGATGAGACAGTTGGGATTGTCTGGCCTTGAGAAGAGAAGACGACCTTAGAGTAGCTTTCCAGTACCTAAAGGGGGTCTATCAAAGTGGGGCAGGGGGGAGAGACTCTTTACCTGGGTAGGTAAAGGGGGAAGGGACAATAGGACAAGGGGGAATGGCTTCAAACTGAAGGAAGGAAGATTCAGATTAGATCTTAGGAAAAAAATTCTTTACCCTGAGGTGGGTCACTGGAACAGGTTGCCCAGAGAGGTTGTGGGTGCCCCATCCCTGGCAGTGTTCAAGGCCAAGTTGGATGTGGCCCTGGGCAACCTGGTCTAGTGAGTGGCATCCCTGCCCATGGCAGGGGGGTTGGAACTAGATGATCTTTAAGATCCTTTCCAACCCAAGCAATTCTATGAATTCTATAAATAACTGCAAACTAATTTTATGAACATTTTTTCCCATATATTAATCCTATTTTACTTACAGTAATTCCAAGATAACTATACTTCTCATTTTCCTCAGCTTCTTCAAACTTGCACACCCTATTTCAAGGAGGGAGTGGGTTTTTATAGCTATAACATGACAGTAATTTTATTCATTAAGACTTTGCCAGCCAAGGCACTTGGGGAGTCATAGAAAAGTAATAAACACATATTTAAAAAGACACAGCAGAAATATAATTTTAAAAATAGACTTAAAATACAAACTAAGCAAGCAGAAAAAGGTGGTCTAATAAACTACAGACAGCAGTAGTCATAAAAAAAAAGCTATAAGCCCTTTGAAATAGAAAAGACTGCTTTGTTCAGTAATAAAAGTGAAGAAGCCCCAGTGGGGTGGGGATTCTTCACTTTAATGCTTTACCATAGCACAAGCATAATTATCAACCAACACTAATATCATGAACCAGACCAGGGGGTACCACTCACACCATCTGTAGGAATGAACACAGTGCTGTTGAAGCAGTGTTTAATAACAAAAAGGTGAAGGTTTTCTTGATCACAAATTGTGATAAAATCTTAAGCAAGGATGGCTTCAGCAAAAGCCAAGAACAAGTGAGAAAGCAGAGATGGAAGCAGTGTGCTAAAGAGGCCCTTCCACTCTAAAGAAAGCAAATGTGGTGACAGGAAGTGTAGAGCAGAAGGTAAAAGAGGAAGAAGAGGAAAGCACACCATAAGACTGGGCAAAATCCACAGACCAACAGCAGGCTGTAAAGGCAATGAGAAGCAGCTTGTTCAGTCAGATGAGAGAACAGTGCAGACATCAGGAGCTGGTAATGGAGTCAGAGACTGTGGTTTCAGCTACAGCAGCAGAATTTCTACATAACACAACACAGAAATACAGATTCCTTCCATGGCATTGTATTCTTTCCAAGCATCCAGCACAAGAGCACTTGCATTGCTGAACCAATGATTTTCACTCAGTTTCTGATTGATTAATAACACATTAACCTGAGGTGATTCATAAATCTGAGGTGACCTTTAAAACAGCAGTGAAAGTACTTTGGGTGACAACTATTAGAAAAGGTAAAGCAGCTATGCTCCTGCTTTATGAATCAGGTGCAAGTACTGTGGATATAGCACAAGAGCTTCTCTCTGTACCTGCCTGGCACAGGTTTTATATTCAAACAAAATCAGAAAACTGATTATGGTATTATTAGGTAGTTATACCATAGCTAACAGTACCAGAATCCACCTGATTTTGAGGAAAAGCTGACAAAAACATATGCTCCCCTTAAAGCTCACTAGTCCAATGGTGGTATGAGCTTCTGTAACAGGGTTGAAGTTGTGCCTTCACAGATGCTTGTGGAAAGGGAACAAAGCGTGAAGCACTCATTTTAGGGGCAGGTTTAAGTCCAGGTTCAGAGACTGTGACCTCCACATAAAGCACCAAAAATGTGCTAGGTAGATTTTATGTGGTAACCAGATTTTTGGAAGCTGTTTATTCCCTCCCACTCCAGCTATTTTTAGCTGACCTCTTCATCCTCATTCTGGTCAGACCCACCTAGCCTGATTAGGATTGAATGGAGCACAGCAACAGTCCTGCAGGAGTGTTCACCCACTCATTAATTACATATAGAACTACAAATGGAAGCTCTTGTTACTTTCTAGAGGAGTTGAATAAAAGTAGATGCAACCTTTTAAAATTTTGCTTTACCCTTCATTTCATTCATAGCTTTTCAATATCCTTGCACATCAGCAGAATGAACACTCCTCCTTTGTTAGCCAGCTGGGTGCACAGAGACTGACCTGAACCAGCACACCAAACCACCATGCCTAAACAGAGCTTTGTGCATCATCCCATGCCATTCAACAATCTGTCAGTCATTGGAAAAAATATGTAAAAAGCAAGTGAGAAACATTTGCACAAGTCACAGTTGAGCAACAAATAGCCAGTCCTTAAGCTTTCATAGCACTACTGCCAGCCTATTTGCCCAGCACCTGGCTTGGCAGTCCTTCACCAGACAGCATTCCCTCTGACTAATACAAAACACTTCTACACAAGGGCAGCAGAAATGGACCCACAGCAACTAATACATCAAATCTTAATGAAAAATTAAGAAAGAAAAAAATATATAGATCTAAATGTCAAAATACCATTCCAGTAACTGCACTTCCACTGTTAGCCTTTGTACAGAAATGGATATCAACACCTGCTGTCTTCTTGGCAAACCTGGATGTGACAGAAAAGAGCTGACTACCTCTTCTATCAAGTTGTTCTGGTAAGATAAAAAGGCAACAACATTTTGGTTTTTGATATTAAGAAAATCCATGACTCTACAGTAAGAGAACTGCAACTGATTTGAAAACTCATCTCTCAAAGCTCAATAAGTTTGTCTCAAGGCAGAAAAACCACATCAGCATGATACAAGATTGTTTCTGTGCATCTGAACAGCTTGTTTCTGACAGGTAATGAGACTACAGTAAGATAAGACAAATGCTTGATTGACAGAATTTTTCCATTTTTGTGTCTCCAGGAGTGTTACAAGGCATACATGAGTGTTCTTGACGACATGAGGACTGAGAGAACAAACCATAATAGCCAGCCAGCTTTGTAAATCCTTGGGATTCCAGATGACTTAGGAAGGAATATATAATTGTCTCTGAAACTGTGGCACGCTGCTTTGGGGAAGGTCCTCCCAGGAACAGGTCTTTTGTTATTCTAAATTGCTCTAATTAGCTCTCTTCAAGAGCCCTGTGGCTATAGCTATTAGATTTCCAACACAGCATCAACATTCTCCAGGCAGCAAGATAGTTACAGCAAAATGTACCTTTCCAACTAGTTAGCAAAAAGCTATGGGAACTCAAAGAGCTCATTTAATAACAGAGCAAAATGTATGATTCAGTATTTGCAGCCTAAGGAGAAACTAAGCAGAAAGTAGGTATTGCACATTCTCTCTTGGGGGCAATTTAAAATGTTTAGGTTAAAAACTATAAATTCTGAACATAAAAGATTAACCATCTTAGTAGTGCTCTCTCAAAGAGAAAGCAAGGTTATCTCCCCCACAAGCCTGCATTTCAGGACTTAAAAGTTTCTGGATTTAAGGAATGATTTAATCTTTATTGGCCTCTGTTTGAAATGGATCCAGAGTGCAGCCAACCCTCAGTTTCAATAACCCTTAGGGAGGATTTTTTTAAAATTATTTTATAAATAAGGCTCAATCTCTTCATGTTACATTAGACATCTTCCCAGAGTGGAGAGGAGGTGGTCTACTGGTTAGGATTTGGTGCTGTCACCACTGGGACCTGGGTTCAATTNTGCTCCCACCATAGTATAATATTTGGTTCTGATTAGGATGACATAACATATCTGATTGGACAAGCTATGATAACTTTTAGCTTTTACCCTCAAAACATTAATAATACAGTTCATATTTGAAACACAAATGGAATTGGCCTTCTGTTCACTGGCTGAGTACCAATAGACTATATCTCAGCATTTATTTTTTTTTTACAGAAACAGAAATGCCTTAATTTTTCATTTAACTTTCAAAACACATATCTTGCATTTATGACATTTTCCATCTTGAAGCATTACAAGAATTTCTACTGCAATTGTGATGTTAATAACAAAATTATTCTCATTCAGTTGGCATTCTGAATTTTCAAAATATAATAGAAAATCCCTCATGCTCTCTGAACAACTTTCTTGCAAGGTACTAGAGGACTGCTACTCTTAATTTGTAATTGTAGAAATGTGGAAATGAGCTTAAATAACTGCACAAGACCACAAAGTGAATCATTAGAGGAACTAGGAATTATATACAGACTACCTGATTTTATCAGTAATCCACAGAAATTAAAGGTTAGAGTCAGTTTTAACCACAACAAGTTGAAAAGTAACAGCAGGTTAATGTTTTAGAATTCAGGACAAGCATTACTTATCATCAAATCATATCCAAACTCAGTATTTATNTGGAATACCATAGCTAAGTGATCTTACCTGCAATCTTTTCTAAAGGGCACAGGTAAGAATAACAAGCTTGTCTTCAAGTTTTATACAGTTCACTAATAGTCTTACAGCTAAATGAACATTTAAAAACTTGATTTAGTTATTTCCTGGTAACTGGCCTGAAAGGTCACTGCTAAAATATTTAGAAAGCTTTCTCTTTAGATATATACATATATATNATTTAACTTTCAAAACACATATCTTGCATTTATGACATTTTCCATCTTGAAGCATTACAAGAATTTCTACTGCAATTGTGATGTTAATAACAAAATTATTCTCATTCAGTTGGCATTCTGAATTTTCAAAATATAATAGAAAATCCCTCATGCTCTCTGAACAACTTTCTTGCAAGGTACTAGAGGACTGCTACTCTTAATTTGTAATTGTAGAAATGTGGAAATGAGCTTAAATAACTGCACAAGACCACAAAGTGAATCATTAGAGGAACTAGGAATTATATACAGACTACCTGATTTTATCAGTAATCCACAGAAATTAAAGGTTAGAGTCAGTTTTAACCACAACAAGTTGAAAAGTAACAGCAGGTTAATGTTTTAGAATTCAGGACAAGCATTACTTATCATCAAATCATATCCAAACTCAGTATTTATGTGAAGAGCAAAACACTGCTTGACATACAGAGGACTGCCCAAGAATAAAACTATGCTTGTTACTGAGTAGCTATGACTGCCGACTAGGTCAAGCAACAGATGCTGAATAGTCTTAAGCCGAGTTTAAAACAAAACAAAACAAGCCAAGAACCCACTAGGTGGCACTACAATTAAACTAGAACAGACTGTAATAGTGTAACCCAAAACAAAGCACAGAAAAGTCTTTTTTTGTTGTTGTTTTATCAGCGGAACAGTTCTTGCAGCAAGCATCAGTCATGATTAAACAAGCTCCATGGAAACTTGTATGCACTTCTATTGTGCTGATTATGCTGCTCCGTTGTCACCCACCAGTACCTGTGCTAGCTGCAGGCTTTTCTTGACAGCTGTTCAGGTTGACAAAAATCACAATAGAATTCATTTTCACTGTGGAGTGTCTTTAAAATTTGCCTGCAAAATGCCTGCAAACTGTCATTTGGGGTAAATGAGCCCTAATACAAGAAGGAATTTGTGTGAGAAACCTTGAGCCCTAATGTATTTTACTCAGATGTTCATAAGACATGCTGACATGGGCTTTTCTCACAGAATCACAGAATACTAGGAGTTGGAAGGGACCTCGAAAGATCATCTAGTCCAACACCCCTGCCACAGCAGGATTCCCTAGACTAGGTCACACAGAAGCACGTCCAGACGGGTTTTGAACACCTCCATAGAAGAAGACTCGACAACCTCTCTGGGCAGTCTGTGCCAGTGCTCTGGCACCTCAACTGGGAAAAAATTCCTACTTGTATTCACATGGAATCTCCTATGCTTCACCTTACACCCATTGCCTCTTGTCCTGTCACTGGGCTTCACTGAGAAGAGCCTGACCCCATCCTCCCGACACACACCCGATCAAGCATAACTTCCAAGGCAGAGAATGAAGAAAGGCTGAAACAGGAAGCTACGTCCTAAGGGTGTCAGGTAGAAACAAGAGACAAGAAAGATGAGACAGGCAGACTGCTTGTCTAAGTTTTGTAAGGGAAAAATAATCTTTCCAGGAAACATCTTAAAAACACCAGACCTAAAGATCTACTTATCTTCCCAGCCTCATTTCCTCACTTCTTTTTGTGCATACCATCTTTTCTGTCTGTTCCTGGTTTTCTCCTTGTTATCTCTGACCTTTACTCAGCATTATCAGCATCTCTAACAGATTTCCTCAACTACTTCTTTCAGTACTTCTGAGGAAGAAGCTTGGAATTTGTGGCTTATCGACTTTCCAGGAAGCAGATACTGACAGCACTGCACTAACTCCATGTATGGACAGCATATGGCATGCACCCTTTTTCTTTGCTGTGTTCTCTATAGGCAAGCTGTCAGACTGTACCAGTGTACATCACATAACAATGATCACCAAAACATAAAAACCACAGACTGCAAAACCATTTGGTTCTTATCTTAGAGCTGCTACCTATGGTCATCCAAGAGTGTTTATTGGTATGATTCTAGCACTTCCAAATCTTCTCACAGGAGGAGAAATACTGCTACATACCCATGTAACTGTAAAAGACACTGAGACTCCTTGGGATCTAACAGTTGTCACAGTATGAGGCAACTGATCTTGTTATATCATTTATTCTGCTTTCTGCAGAGTCTGAGAAGCAACACATCATAGATGAGCAAACTCACCAAATAAAGACCATGTGCATTCTGCCAAGGTTTGACTGAACTTAACGAGGTATAAATTATACATGCTAATATAACAGTCACTGAACTTGCATTATGGAATCTGCATGCTCTCAATCCTGTAGATTTCATTTGGAAAGGACACAAACACATGCAAAAATTAGGCTAATAGCTGATGTTCAAGCATCTGTGAATAATTTAGCACTCACTTTGAGACCATACAATAAATGTGTGACCTTGATTTTTTTTTTTTGCCTTTTAACAGGACAATGACAAACCAATAGACAACACTGCTGAAGTTAAGAAGTCACCCAAGTATCACTAAGCAGGGTTTCTGTAGCCTCCAGTTACATGGGACACTTACACAGACAGCTTGCAGAAGCCAGTGGCCAAATTTGGAAGCAGTGGATTAGTAACACTACCCCTTTTAATGAAAGCCCAACATTTTTCATCATGATTACCTAGCACGTGTATACAACAGCTCTACTGAGTGCATATAGACACGCATGGTGAAAACCTCTGCATGGAGGTTTGCAGACAAACTATTGACAGTGCTACAACATCACAGAACCATAGAAGAGTTTGGGTTGTAAGGGACCTTAAAGATCATTCCCCTTGCCATGGGCAGGGCTGCCACCCACCAGACCAGATTGCCCAGGGCCTTAAACCTTGCCTTGAGCATGGCTAGGGAAGAGGCCCCCCCCAAGTTCTCCAGGTTCCTGTTTCAGTGCTTCACCACCCTCACAGTAAAGAACTTCTTCCCAGTATCTAGCTTAAATCTCTCTTCTTTCAGTTTAAAAGTGCTCCTCCTTGTTGTACCACTATCTGTCCACGTAAAAGGTTGCTCTCCCTTTTTTTCATAAGCTCCCTTCAGGTATTAGAAGGCCACAATAAGGTCTCCCTGAAGCCTTCTCTTTTCCCAGCTGAACAATCCCAACTCTCTGAACCTGTCCTCACATGAGAGGAGCTCCAGCCCTCAGATCACTTCTGTGGCCCTCCTCTGGACCTCATGGACCTCCTCCAACTTGATTATGTCACCTTGCTGTACCCACTCTCAAAGCAAACGCATCACCACTAATCCACCACCCTAACAAGACAAAAAGACACCCACAACGCGACACCCGCCCGCAGCTACGCCTGCTGACGCCACCTTCCACCACGAGGGAACGGGAGGGGGGGGGAATGGAGAAGCGCATTCGTCACGTGAGCTCTCCGCAGCGGAAGAACTACAGGCTCCGCCCCTACTTCGCTTATTGAGTCTGACGAATACATCCGCTTTGCGGATTGGTCTTTGGCAGCGTCACTCTTAGCGTGCCCGCTCGCTGATTGGTGGCGGTCTCGCGGAAGCCCGGAGGGGTGGGCTGAGGGGCTCGGTTGGCAGGAAGGTGCTATGGCGGCTGTGACCCAATGCGTGCGGGCCGTGCTGCGCCCGCGGTACCCACTACTGAGCTTCTCCCTGAGGTAAGGGTCGCGCCGCGCCGCCTGGCTTGGATCGAGCGAGTCGGGACGTTTCGGGACGTGTCCGAGTGTGTCCGCACTCACCGCCTTGCCATCGTTCAGCTGGGCCAGGCCAGGAGAGGAGTGAGGCCCAGTCCCGCCGCACTGCACAGCCTCAGCCCTCCGGCTCGGAGACGGGGAGCCCCTTCTGACAGCCGGACGAGCTGGTGCTGGCCCTCTATCCCCCGCCGCCCTTTTGCTGGCTTTCCCGAGTCCCTCCCGGGAGAGGGGCCCGGCTAGGCACCGGAGGGGCACTCCTGGTCCGGTGTTGAGTCTGAAGGGCTCCGTGTCTGTACCCTTGATGTGGCGTGCAGGGATCCGAGGCCTTTTGTTATTGCGGCACTGATCCAGCTGCCTTGTCCGTCAACGAAATTTGCTCGGGTAGCGCAACTAGTTCAACCTAAGAAGCGTTAGGAAGGGATAAATAGCCATCTTCGTGGAGACTGACCCGTTCTTGATGTAATATTTGCGATATAGCAGTGAGGTGCAGTAGTGACACTGAAGGCGCTTTTCCGTTGCTCTGTAGCAATCAACAGCAAACCACTGTTCTTGTGAGTTTGTTTTCTGGGAGACTTGCAGGTGATTGCATCACGTAAATTGGATTTGCTTCCTCATAGAGTACTGTGCTGTAGATGAGCTAACAATCCTCTTAAAAGTGCTGCAGCTTCATAAACTAAATGTAATAGACACTTAAAAGCTGCTGCTTGGTGGTTGTTATCTTGCAGCAGTTTATTTTTTACAAGTTTAAGTCCATTTACTTTTGATGGAAGGTTCTACTGACAGTTTTCACAGACCTAAAATTTTATTAATTTGTGCTTTAATGTGAGAATTTCTAGTATGTTCAGAAAATGCTAATATCTTATGAAGTAAGCAACTAATTAATACTGTCCACATGTTTTTGCCAGGACTTCTCCACGGCTGCTTTGTGTAGCAACACAACAGAAAAATACTGGACAGAACTTGGAAGAGGACCAGAGTCAGAGCCAAAATGAGCAGAAGGTTGAACCCAACTCTCCTGAAAAAATGTTAATTGAAGAGAAAGCCAAACTGGAAGAACAACTAAAAGAAGTTACTGTAAGTCTCTTCTAGTCATCAGGTTGCATACCTTACAAACTGCATACTTGTAAGCGTTCTTTACAGGCTCTCAGTGCACCATCAGTATACAGTTGTTGAATAAAAACTTGCAATTTGGTAATTTCCTTAAACTTAGGAGTAGATATACCACAAGACCTGAGTGCATTCCAGGTCCAAAATTAAGATTTTTAGATAGTTTCTTTCAGATTTCTGGATAGGACTGGACCTTATTCAGCCTGAGTTTTGCTGACTTCAATTCACTTAGGTTTTGCTCAGTGGAGAAATGATTTTTGGAAACCATGGAGTTTGAGTCTGTCTTTGATGTCTGTATTTGTATCTGCTAAGAGTAGGTTTTCTGAAAACAGCTGCTGACTTTTCAAAGGTTGGGGTTAATGAAGCTTAGCTTTTGTGTAATAGTGTACTTACTACATGTACTTTTGTGGAAGTTTCAACCCTTCTCTGTTGGAGAGCTTTTCAAACACAAGGCTGAAGCGACACCTCCCCTCTGTCTGGTCTAATGTATCTTGCATTCTCTCCCATGCATGACTTCAGCAGAGGGTGAAAAGTGCCCTGAGAGGTGGGGATTAAACAAAGGTGTTGCTTTTCTGGGTAAGCATTTTATACAAAATGTGTTCCTGGAGCATGTGAGACTTTTGAGAGGCAACTCAGAACCTTCTATAGAAGCACTACCTATGGATCATAAGTGGACTGAATTTCCTTTCTGCTGCCCTTCCCAAAGCACTGAAGGACAAAGCTAAGAAGTCATTTGACATCTCTGCTGACAGCAGTTGCTATTGGCCACCTAATGTTGCCAACTTGAAAACTTCAGTCAGCTTGTTGGCTATTTTTACTCTGAGATTTTTTTTTACTCTGAGATTTTTCACTAGCATGTGAAGGTTGAACATATTCAGAGTGGAAGCCTACTGTGGAGAGTTCTGGGTTAGGTGCTGGAAGCACTCAACCTCAAGTGCCTCAGTTTATTACTTTCATTCTTTATACATCTGCTAGATGACCATATTGCTAGGAATAGACCAAAACTGAACAACAGAGGAGCTAGACTTTATAGTTTGTAGAGCTCAAAGAAACTGGAGGATGCTTTGTGGTATGTATGAAGAGGCAAGAGATGGTTTGAAAGTCATGTCTGGGTTGAATCAAAAGACCTTACGACTGATAAAAGCTTTCTGTTAACAACCATCAGAAAAAGCAGAAATCTTTGATTTGTACAACTTGATATATTTGTAGAGTTAAACATCTCTTCCATCTATTCAGTTGACAAATCTGAGAGTATGGAAACTCATCTTACTGCCTTTCTCTCACTTCTGTCAGCACTAAAATGAAGCAAACATCTGCCTTGGTCGGAAGGATGCTATGATAAATGGCATATTGTCTTCAGATTACTCTTTAGATGATAGGTTTAGGCTGTGTTAACTTCAAAATACTCTTTTATACTGAGTATGCTGTTGTGAATTATTGGCAATTACCCAAGCACCAGGAATGAAATCTGTTAATGGTTTTTTCTCCTTTAGGACAAGTACAAGCGTGCTTTGGCAGATGCAGNACTAAGAGCATGGAACACTAGCTTTCCTTCGTGGGTGTTTGGGTTTTTTTGTGGTTGTTTTGTTTTGTTTGTTCTGGAGTTTTGTTTGGGATTGGGGTTTTGTCTCCTGTATTTGAGTAACTTTTCTGTTCTGTTGAAGGCCATAGCTTTCAAATAGAGGTAATACAATTAGACAGGCAGGATTCTTTTCAGTGGTAGGAATGTGCAGTCACTGACTACAAGGAGTGCTAAAAACACATCTTTCTTCAAGAGCCAGGCTACTGGCATCTGTTTCAGCTTTTTGACAGTTCAAAAACAAATCTGTAAACCAGAAATTGTATGCAAATACTGCAGCAGAAGAGGCCTGTATCATCTTAGTGTTTTGACTGTCACTCTGGCCTGAAAATGTGAGTTGGCCTTTTTTTGCCACACGCTCTACACAGCTGTATAGTTCAAGTCTGAACACAGAAGTTTTAATTTCTGAATACAGGGTCTTCACTTAATGTGTACTGTAAGAAAAGCATTTCTCAGCTTTTTTTTGTACTGTTTTCATGCTTTATCCTTAAGTTACTGTTTCACCAATATGCTACTTAGCGCAGAAGGACTTTGAGTCATGTCTTAGCTCAGAGATGCCACAATGGAAGCAAATATTCAAATGCAATTTCTTGTGAAAACTCAGTGATAATCTGCATGATTGAAAGTTTTACTGTTTGTATATAACTGCTTTTTCTGTTGAAGGAAGAAAAGCTAATTTCTGAGACTTGAGTAAACTCGCAGAGATACAGTCACAGATATTTGCAGAGATAACTTGGGAGGAAGAAAAACTCCCCACAAAACAAATTAACTTCTGAGGAGTCTGGTTATTTGGTTTGAACCAGATCACTAGACAACTGGTTAATCCATGCTTGGGACACTTCAGCCCTAACCACAGTTTTAGTTTTAATTTAAAACCTTGATTCATTTGTTCCTGTTTTTGGAACTACTTGGGCACTGTTTGTTAACTGCTTTGTAAACAGTTTGAGTCTCTGTGAAGTTGTGCAGTTGTTACAGTGACTCTTTCCTGAGAACTAGCTGATCCCTAGGGATCTTGCAAAGTGCTTATGTGGTTTGTTTTTATTGTTTAAACCAAAGACCTCCCCTCTGGTAATGTTTATATTGCTTTCTTTTCAGTAAGGAAAAACACATATAAAATGGGAGATAGAATGAAAAAGACTGTCTGTGGTTAAAAAAACCCCCAAGGCTACCAAAATGCAGTGCAGTTTGTCACTGGCTTACATCTACAGAGAAATGATTCTACTGAATGATTCTACTGAATCATTTTGATTTGTCATGATTTCTGGAGACCAGTTTGCCTTAAGTGAGATTAGTCCAAATTCTTTTGGTGTGAGCCAGAGAACACCTTCAGGATATGGACTGTCCTTAGCTCAGTCTTTACAAGGCACAGCTTCTGACTCTGTAAAGTGGTTTGTAGTGGGAGGAAGAGGTGCGAGTTCTTTTGATTCAGTGAAGAATCCCCATTAACTCTTGGAATCCTCATCAGTCCAACTACATCTTTTTTCTTCTGCAAATATTTTAGCACATCAGATTAAATGGTAGAAATAGGGCAACATAATGCTTTGAACTTTAGGTGAATCACAGGATGAGAGAGAAGTGAGGAAACTACATTAAGTCATCTGAAGGTTTTGATAACTTTGGTTAGAATTTTAACAGTTAATGTCAGGTCATAAGCATAGCTTTAGCTCTTTCAATACTTTTTTTCCATTGAACTAGAGAAGTGTGGATTTCAAGGTTTCTGTAATAGTTCTGTATCACCAAGTAACATTGGAAAGGACATTTTAGCCCAGATGTTTACAGTATTGTGTATCTTGTTAAAAACTGAAGAGCACAGGTTGTTGCTGTAGGTTTTGTGGTTGTGGGTTGGGTTTTTTAAAGGTTAGTTTCTCTCATTAAATTGCTCCTATTTCCTTTGCTTTTTTCTGGTTTTAGGGATTCAGAGCTTCTGTAAGGACTTACTAGAAGTTGCTGACATTTTGGAGAAAGCAACAGAAAGTGTTCCAAAAGAAGAAATCAAGGATGAAAATCCTCACTTGAAAAGCTTATATGAAGGTCTTGTTATGACAGAAGTACAGATTCAAAAAGTGTTTAAAAAACATGGCCTGCTCAGACTGAATCCCATCGGAGCCAAGTTCGATCCCTATGAACACGAAGCACTGTTCCACGCTCCCATGGAAGGGAAGGAGCCTGGTACTATTGCGTTAGTATCCAAGATTGGCTATAAGCTGCACGGGCGTACACTGCGGCCTGCCTTGGTGGGTGTGGTGAAAGATGCTTAGCTGCTTATTCTGAGAATTTAAAATGCCATACAACTATTAAACAGCTGGATGGTTTTTCTTTTATACCATGCTTTCCTCGTTCCTCTGCTCCTGATTAGTTTAGATGAATTGGTTGAGGTCTGCTGCTGAAAATGAAACAACTGATGAAATTGGCCTGCTTAGTGGCCTTCAGTATCACCATACCATAAACCCTCTTCAGAATTGTGAAATACAAGAGCCATTAAGCCTTCACATTGTTTTTTACAGTTGTTGTTTCTGAAGGTGCATTAAATTGCAAGGAATGAATTTTGCAATCTCACGTTTATCACTGTGTGTAGATTGAAACTCCAAAGTGGTTCAGACACTCTTTGTAGAATCGTGCAGAAGTGGGTGAAGTGGTACAAATAACCTATTTTCTGCAAGCATCCCTCAGCTTTTACACAGATGTGATAAATGCCCCTTTTTTGTCTATTTAGAAATAATCTCTCTGAATATCCAAGATTGAAACTCTTGTGAATTCTGACCTGTAAATAAAAGACAATTGAAAGTAGACATCTTTTGTAATTGTTCAACCCTTTTTATTCTGTACTAATGTGGACTCAAGAAAACCATCTAATACTTGTATGGCATTGAAGAACCAATAGAATTTATCCTATCTCTGGATTTTTAATTTAATATTGTATAAATTGGTTTAAACAATTTTGATAGTCTTGTAACTTCCAGACTTTACAGTCAGTTTGTTATGCAAACTGTAGTTACGATCCTGCTGAAAGCCAGAACACCCAAAGAAGTGAATAGCTGAAAGCTTGGTATATACTTTCTTTTAGAATTAAGTAAATAATTGCATGTAAGTGGCTCAAACAAAACTGTAAACTTAGTTTCATCTTGACTTCTTGCTTTTACTTGGCTTCGATCTGAAGTTGCAACAGAACTTTTCCCATACGCAGCTCTTGCCCTGTCCTAATTCCACCTGCTGCTCCCAATCTTACAGAATCAGGGTGAAATACAATACATGATTAACTGAATGCTTTGTCCTGCATTTGTCTGGTCATCTGGATAGGAGAAGTGGATGGAACTTGGTAATTACACAACTGACAAAGGATCTGTCCTCATATGTCCTCAAAGCACGTACACTTAACACATGGTTAACTTCAAACTTATTGCATGTTATTAGGACCTGGTAAACAGTAAGTACTTCTGAATTTTTCAGTTGTCCTGGATAAGGAGCTTCTTACCTTAAGGTCAAGCATTGGTTTTATTTTATTTTTTGTTCAGATGCAGAATTGCCAACAGCAATTCTTCTTACCTACTCTTGGTGAGAAGTGATTACTTGTTCTTCAATAATTTCTCCCAGTGCCAGTTTGCCTCATGGGAGTCAGACAGTTAACTAGCAAAAACCTAAAACTGCTAAGTCTTTAAAGCTGATAACTGAACTCCTTTCTGTTGGACTGCCCTTTCAGAGAGGCTTTCAGCATGGAGAGCTTCAGTCTTTACCGAGAGTTCAAACCACCTGTCTACTCTGCATTGCAACAGTAAGAAGCACTGAAGAAATCAAACAACAGAGGAAGGAGGTTCTGAAATTTAAGCCTAAGAGCAGCCAACAAAGCTCCCACCAATACCTCTGGTTTAGCTAGACCACTTCTCCACCCATCATCATTTAGCTACAATGAATCTCCATTCATTATTGGAAAGACTTTTAAACCATTTTCCTCATTACACAAGCTGCAATACCATTAAATCAATAATAGAAAGAACTTTAATACAGGTTTATTTACCAGTACACAATGCAAAAACCTAGTAAAATGCTGAGTGTGCACAATATCAGTTAGGTTTCACATGACTTCAGCACAGGCATGTGTGTGTCTGGCACAGCTACACCAGTACACTATTCAAATGAGCGCAACATTCCTTTTAAGGAAGAAGCTGATGAGCAGAACATATTCACCAGGTACCTTCCTTCACAGTATTTCTTGTGTTATCACTTAAGAGCAACTGGAGCACATGCAAAAAAACATTTTGCAAGAAGAGATAGTAAACCAAGAGGCTAATGAAGTCCGTTACAGTTGGAAAGAAATTGGATGCAGCTGCTGCACGAGGGAAGAGTGGCAGAGTGCTTAGTTTGTGTGATTTACAAGGCAGTTTATGGTCAAAGACTTGTGCAAACCTATCACTGCTGTTCTTACTGCTTGCTGGGACTGCAGTGGCCCATAGGGCAGGAGGGTCTGTATCCAGAATGCTCTGTAACAAGCCCTTCTGCACTGGGTAGTGCAGACAGTGGAGATGAATGCTCTCTTGTTACCTACTGAGCCAGTACTACTGTAAAACATCACTGGGAGTGAACTGATTGAAGTAAACACAGCATTAAAACAGACTTATTGCTGCCTCAATCAGTAGCAGAAGATCAGTACTGTGAACAGCTTATGGAGTGTCACATTTTCATAGGCTTATATCAATGCTGTTGGGACAGATGCTATCATAAGTAATATCTTTAATTAGAAAAGTCAAGAGCATTAAGCATATAAACCACTTTTCATTAGCAACATGAAGGCTAGGTTACTTGTACATTACAGAAAGCACTTCCAGATCAACACAAGATACAAGTTGAAGAGCTCTTTGCCATGTTTTTTTCTCAGCCCCTTCACCACAGAAGAGAAGCAGCATAGCTCTAGTAAGTCGCTGGATTAATACAACTGCATCTCAACTTAAAAACACACAAACAAAAAAACAGCAGCTCATAACAAAGGAATGCTTAGACTAAATCAGTTCCATCTGAAAATATGGAACAGCAGCATCCTCTAGTGCAAGTCACCTTTAAAATTAAAAGCATAGCTGACAATGAGACATTGCTTCTAGGGAAGCCCTTTCCAAGGGACTAGCATTTGCTAAAGCAAACAATTACCACCTTGAATTTGCTTGCAAGTATAAAATAAATATTGATATCCATATTTCATACATTAAAAATACTTTATTTTACATTCATTTTGATGTTCAATAAGTTACTTCTAGCACCAAAAAAAAAACTTTTTAGAGGGGCTGAGGAATTAAACTACAAAGTACAAATGCAGAATTCACATCAACATTTAAATTACTTATTGGTGCCTAAATTTATTTTTGTATTAAGTTACTGTTCAGATGGGCTTTAGGCTATTGCTTCACTTGGACTCAAATGTGCCAAAACAGTGTAGGAATATAAAAAAATCACAGATCTGAGGAAAAAAAATTACACCACCACCCCCCCACGCCCTCCCCCAATTCTTTTAAACTCAGCTGCATGCAGAGTTGAATACTATCACCAGATAGTATTCTGATACCAGAATTCTGATAGTTCTGATACCAGAACACTATCAGTAACGGTATGTTATGGCAGTTAGGTAACAAGTTGAAGGAAGAACCAGACTGCATAACTAGAATAACAGAAAGAAAGGTTAAGCTTCCTTTCCACAGGAGTAGGACAGAGAAAACAAACAAGGGTTTATACCTCATGAACTTGTGTGCTGCTTGTACATGCATAAAGGGTGGAAGTGGTTCTTAAAGCTACTCAGCACACTGCAGTTAGTTCTACTGCTGCCAAGGAGAGAGAGGTTTTTTTTCCTCAAGTGTTCCACAACAAGCCATTTATAGGTAAGTCAAACAAAGTATCACATCCAAGAGGAAATAGCCCTTACCTTTTTTTGAAGGTACATAACACCACAAGCTCAAAAGAAAAAGGCACTACAGTTTTTGATTTTTTTCTTCCTTAAAAATGCTGGCTTTGTAATTTTACCCCTTTTATTCTAAACTGACTGCTAACACTATTTTAGTAATGCTGGATGGATTAACTAAAACCCAGTTCTTGATCAGTACACCTCTGCCAAGCTGCAGAATTAATACTCAAAATTTTAACATTTTGTGGTATCCTCACTGACTACAGCCCAAAGCTGTAGCCCAAAGTCATCAAACCAAGATGACATTTCCAGTGCTTACACTTGTTCTGAAGCCACTGAAGTTCTGAGGTTTTGGCATACCTGCACTGCAGGAGACCTGCCCAATTGGCCTCCAGTTGCAGCTTCTTGCTCTGGACACAACCAGTGGAGAGGCTAAGGCACAAGTAACACTCTGCCACCTTCCACATGGCAACCACCAATTTTTATTCATTTGGTTAAATACCAGCATGGGAATTTAAGGATGAAATAAGCATAAAGATCCTTTTCTGGTCCTCCTTCAACATCTTTCCCTGAACTGCTAGATCTTGCTGAAACAGTACTGTGGATGTGGCATTTCTGTTCCACGCTGTGTTCCATTGCAGCTGGTGCCTGTTGCAAGCAAGCAGTTCCACCTGCAGTCCTCACTAGATGTGAGGAGTTACCTCCCCAGGGGCATTGTTCTGCCTGCACTGGGCTGCACTCACAGTTCTCCTATGTCAGTAATTTCAACATGTTTAATCCAGTACATTTCAAGGTAAGTACAGTTAGAACCCTGTAATAGCTTGACTGACAGCTCCATACTTCAGGAGCACAGCAGCTGTGCACTTTCACCTAATCACTTCTCAGTTTTGTTTTTAAACAAAAACAAAACTTTTTTTTGGATCACTCTCCTCCACCTGAGAATCTCACTCCCTTTCCCTGTCCCTCCCAATCCAATTTGGGAGGCAGCTATATCTCCTCAGCCCATACAAGCTCAGAAGTTAAAGACACCAAAGGTGGAGTAGGTGTCCCCCAACAAGAAGAAATGGCCTTTTGCTGCCTAAGGCTCCCAACGACTGCGACACAACTCACTGCTTATTTTCCCAAACCCCATTTCTGACCCAAATTAGCCATTTCACAGCAGTGCTGACCTCCAGAACACAGCACCACAGCTGCCCTGTACTCCTGCAACTTTGCTACTGAACAGTTAACATCAAAGCTTCAGTGGGGTCTGTTTCAGCACAAACTCAACTCAAAGCTACATCCAGATCAGCTGGGTGTGAAGGCAGCTCTTCAAGAACCCTTTAGACAGCACAAGTACCTGAAGGTATCTCACCCACTGCATTTCTTTCCTTCCACTCCCTGGCATGGCTCATCCCTGCTGTATTCTCTCACCCCACTGTCCCAACACCTTGGCTGTAGTTAACTAAGGAGAATGTTCCAAAAGCTTAGCAACAATCACAAAAATCCCAGCTCAACGTGCTCCTGAGCTCAGGACTTCTGTGAGCTTCACTTGGCTGCCAGCATTTTGCCACGAAAAACCAAAGCAGCAGGAGAAGAAAGTTTCCATCAGGCTGGAATGAAATGATCTCCCACGTTTAAAGAAAAGCAAGGATTACACTGACAACTCATTTGCCCAACAGTAAGGAGTAAAGCAACTACTCTGGGACTACTGGACTTGAGTAAGGTCACGTGGAAGAAGTCTGCTCTAACAATGTACGAAAAGCAGTGAAATCCAATACAGAATTTTCACAGTTAAGTACTTTCCATGATCCAAAGCAGAAGTCTGTTTGAACCATGGATCACGAACACTGAGAGGGGGTTTATGTATTTGCTTTTTTTTGTTTAAGTGACATAATTTCTGTATCTTTGGGGAGGAAAGGAAAAACAGTAACAGAGTCCTTGAGGCTCTAACGGGCCTCTGCTGTGTTTTTTCAGATCAGCCAAGTTTCACGAAGCATCCCTGGATATCCAACCACTTTCTGTTAGAAAATTTAAAATCCTTTTCTTCAGTACCTTATCTAAGTAACTGGGAAGGCGACTCTTTGAAGGAATTCCTTGTCTTTTTTGGAGATGGTCTTTAATGATTATAGTTTTGACAGTCACGTAACGTGCAGGACTCAAATTTAGAGAGCTGCAGAGCACCTTTTCCCTGTCCGATAAAAGTTCAAAGCCAGGCAGATTTTCAATGGCAGCAAATTCACCTTCTTTACCATCTTCTTTCCCTCTCTTGGAACTGGCTATGTTTTTGTTCTCCTTCCTCTTCTCCCGTTTGTGCCTGGCTGCCTCGTATTCTGCCGACTCTTCCATTTTGGTGATTCCGTTGCGACGATATCGCTGCAGCTCCCGAATCTTTGCTCGAAGTATCCTCTCCTTGTGCATGTTCTCAAAGAAGTCTTCAAACTCCTTACAAGACATGAACTGGTACAGAGGCCTCAGTTTCAGCCTCAGCTCCTTCTCTTCTTTCGTGATCTTTCGTTTGGGTGCTTTCTCCTTGTCCTTTTTATCCTTCCCCAGAAAGGCTGGTACCAAGTTGTAGTCTCGTGCAATGTTCTTCCGCCGTTGCCTCTCCTTGAGTTTCCTTACGTACATGTCTACGTGAGCTCTTTTTAGTTCGATTTCCACATCGTCGTCGTCATAGTTCACCGACAGGCCACTGATCAGAGTCTCTGCATCTTGGTCATACTCGATCTCATAGTCATCCCGAAGCGGCATGTACCCCAACTGCTGCTGCTCAGCCACAGATATATCCAATGGCGGAAGCGGTGTGGTCAGGCTAGGAGACAGCGGGCCACCGCTGGGACATGTGTGATCCGTCACTCTGTTGGGAATCGTGTCAGGGATGCAGGCTTTTCCCAGATTGCCGTGGATATACATGCTCACATAGTGTTCCATCACCTCCTGAGGCGTTCGGGATGCTCCCACGTGAGCAGCCATGTCCTCCTAAATGGAAAATAAGGAGGAGTGACAAAATTATTCCCATTATATCTCCAGCATAACGTGCACTGAGGTGTGAGCACGACTTTTTCCCGGTTCCTCAAAATGCACCTCACAATACCAGAACTGTTCTAGCAATACTGAAATTAGCCACATTTCCATCAGATCTGAATTCTTAAGTCCAGATAAGTATTTAGAAGCACACAAGGGCACGCAGACCCTAAAACCAGCACTAAGACAAACTGCACCAGATCCTCCAGGTACGGGAACACCACTGAGACACTGGATCTACACGGTCATTCCTAAGCACCCACTGCCCTCAGGAAGTCAGCTTACCACCACCAGGAAGCTTTCCAATGCCAGCAGGAACATCACTATGTCATTCAGATTTTACCCATTTGCATTACATTGCAAGAGTACATTTAAGAGCAATAGAGAAGGATAGTATTCACAGTAAGAAAGACAGTACTCTTTTTTAGTTAAGAATTGAAACAAGCTACAATGACCATAAACTTCAAGATTTTTAAAATGTCTTTGCATTTAGTGAGGCAAAACATAATCAACTAACAATGAATGAATCACAGGATGATGCTTTTTACTCCTATTTTTAATTTTTATGTGGTTTTATTATTTGAATTTGCTGCTATTTAAAAAAAAAAACACCTGACCGCATCCTGACACTGAAGGCAAGTAGCGAGTTGACAGCTGTGAGGCCCTGAAGGCACAGAACCAACCCTACGAAACAGGTGTAAGATCTGTATCACAAACAGGCTAGAAGAAGGCATACGCTAGTACTTAAGGCAGCGACAGGTCCAAGGAGCCCGAAATGGTCCTTTGCCCAGCAGTTCTCCTGCAGGCAGCCCATGTAAGGCCGAGAGGTCACCACTCCGGCACGGAGCAGCCTTCAACTGCCAACCAGGGAGGCTGCTAGGCTTCTGCAGAGCAGGAGATGACACCGGGGGCCTCCCGTCAGAACCCCGCAGGTCCCTGCGAGCACCCTGCAGCCCAGGCCGGTGGCTCCCCTCAGGCCGGTGACCGCATCTCGCTGCCCCCTTTTCGCCACCAACCCGAGCTGGGACGCTGCACCCTCGGCACGGGTGAGCGCCCGCTGCAGGAGGGACGGCAACCCGCCCGCGACCTGAGAGCCGGCGCTGTCCTGCTGGGCGCTGCCCCCTGGCTGTCAGGCGGGACGCAGAGCTCTCCCCGCCGGCAGCCCGCCCCGCGGCCCGTCGCCCTTACCCAGTTGCCGAAGCCGAACTGCTCGATGGCGTCCAGCAGCAGCTGCTCCTCCCGGCTGCTCCAGCCGCCCTCGGCCTCGGCGCCCCAGAGGGTGAAGCGGCCACCGTCGACGAGCTGGTAGCCGTGCCATCGCCGGTGCGGGCCGATCTCAGCTCCCGCCGAGAAGCAGTCGGGGCAGAGCTCGATGTCGGCACACTCGGTGCAACGGAACCGTAAAGAGCTCACCTCGGCCAGGCAGTACACGCAGTACTTCTTCCCCAGTTCCGCCATCTTACCCCGCCCGCCGACAGGCCGCGCGCACGCGCCGGCACGCCCCCTCACCGACACCACCAATGGCAGCACGCCCGACAGGCGGAGCCCTGCGGCGAACCGCCAATGGGAGCGGAGGGCTTGGCCCCCCTCTCGGATCCCCGGCCAATGGGACCGACTTGCCTGGGCGCGGACGGTATTAAAATGAACGTAGAGCTAGGATTGGCCGACCGGTATTCATCTTCCTTTCACGTGACCAATCGGAGAGGCGACCCCGAGCAACCCCGTCGCTGAGTGGTAGTCCGAGGCGAGGGGGCGCAGCCGAGCCGTCGCCACGGGGAGAGGGGCGGAGCAGCCCGCGAGGGCCAAGTCTCGTTGCCTGGCAACGGGGGAAGCCGGGGAAGCCCCGCCGTGGACGCGGCGGCCTAAGGGCCGGAGCTGGAGTGCTCCCAGGGGGCAAGAGGGCTCATGGATGCCAACATTGATGCCCCAGGAGCCCCACCGGGACCCGAGATGCTAGCCGAGCCCGGGGAGCCAGCAGAACCGAGGCCGGAGGCTCTGGCAAGGGCAACGCCAGAGGAGCTGGAACCCTGCAAACCAGAGAAGCAGGGGCTGGAGGAGACTGAACCGCCAGGGCCTGAAGAACCGGAGCCCTGCGAGCCAGAGAAGCTGAAGACTGAGCAACCAGGGCCCAAAGAGCTGGAGCCCTGCGATCAAGAGAAGCTGGAGGAGACTGAACCACCAGGGCCCAAAGAACTGGAGCCCTGCGAGCCAAAGAGACTGGAAGACACAGAGCCACCACGGCCCGAAGAGCTGGGACCCTGCGAGACAAAGAAGCTGGAGCTGGATGTAATGGAGACGCCGGGGCCCGAGGAGCCTTCAGAGATCGAGGTCACGGCGGGACCGCCGGGGCTCTCGAGGCCGTCAGAGACGGAGGTCGCCGCGGGACGGCCGGGTCCCTCGGTGTTCACTCCGGCAGCCGGCGGTACCGGGGAGGAGGCGGCGAGCGGCAAGGACGGTGCCACGGGCGAAGCTTCTCCCGCGGCAGGGGCTGAAGAGGCTCCGGGCCCCACGGCGCCGTCTTCCCCCGGCGCAGCCGAGCGGCGGAACGGCGAGGCGCCCGAGAAGGGGGATGTCGCCGAGGAGGGCGAGGAGGAGCGGCAGGAGCGGGCGGAGCTGCTAGAAGAGCTCCGCGGGATGTCGGCGGAGCGGGAGCGGCTGCGGCAGGCCAGTACCCGCCTGCTGCTGCAGCTGGGCGAGCTGCTGCGGCTGGGGCCGGCCGAGAGGCGTGAATGGGCGGCGCTGGGCGCGGGCGAGTCGAAGCTGTACGCCCAGCGCTGGCTGCGGCAGCTGCACGAGGAGGGCGAACGGGCGTCCGCGGCCTCTCGGCTGCGGGAGGCCCGGACCCGGGCCGAGTGGAACGCCTTCCTGGCCCGCAAGAAGGCGGTGGCCGTCGCCAGCATCAACCGGCAGCTGGGCGGCAGGGAAGCGGTGCCGCCGGTTGCCGACGTGGTGGATCGCATCCAGGCCAGGGAACGGGACACGGAACGGCGAGTGCGCGAGGTGAGGCTCAGTCCCCGTTCAAGCTGCAGTCTTGTCTAGCTCATTGCTGTCTATTTCCTTTTGTCATAAAGATCTCTTGAGAAGACGTTTTCCTCTCCTTACAGTCAGGGTAACGCCTTCCCCTAACATCTGCTGCTCGGTATTAAACAGCAGAACATGTACGTGCTCTCCTTGAAGCTTTATTATTGTCAGAACTTATATTAGAAAGCTCTTTTTCCCTGGTGAGGCAAGGATTAGAGAAATAGAGTAATTTTTCTTTTACTTCTACTCCTCTAGGCCCGTGTGGAAAACATCAAGCTGAAGCATGAAATCCAAAACCTTGAAACCATCTTGAAAGCTCAGGGAGATCTGGTGAAGGGCCAACATGGTATTGACTTCAAGCACATGAAGAAAGAAGATCAGAAACACAGTGAAAACATCAACAACCTCAGTCATGAAATTCTGAATCTCAAAGAGAAAGTGTCAAACACTGTACATACTCTTGGCCAAGTCAGAGAAAAACTACATTTTTTGGAAGCCGAAAATGAATGCAGAAGGGCTGAACTGATGCACATTGAAACAGTCTTGGCACAGAAGACACAAATTCTCACCAGAAGAAAACAGGCCAGAGACAGAGTGAGGGCAAACAATTTGAAACTACAACAGAAGTGTGGATTGCTTGGAAATGAAATATTGCTCCGGGACTTTGAGGAAAAGGTGGACACTGCAGAACTGCTAAATCAGCAATTGGAAACACTGAAGCGTCACCATGCTGGTCTGATCCTTGATTGCAAGGGAATTCAGAAGAAAATCAAGGAAGCAAATTCCTCTTTCCTTGCTGAGGATGACTCAAGAAAAAAAAGCATGGAAAAGAAATAAAGATTTCTGTAATTCTGATTTTTCTGACTTTTTTTTTTTTTGTTAAGTCCTGGGGAATACTTTACACCACACTCCTGAAAAAGCCTTTTCTAAGTGGCATGTCAATATTATGCATTCAATGAAGAGACTACAGTCCTTACTGATTTTGAATAGACCACATACATGTGCCTTCCTTAAGCACAAAAAGCCTCAGTCAAAAGTGTACACATTTAGAAAACCATCTTAGCACTCAGACCTTTAAGGCCATGGCAATACTGCACAAGCAGAGCACTCACCATACCCTAACTCAAATCCTGACCCCACCACCCTCTGTATAGATTTTATAATTTGGCATCAATGTTCATCTGTACAATAAACACAGCTGCCTTCTGGGCCCATCATAAAGGGTGATGTTCACAGATGTGGCTGAGGATTGACAGAAGCTTATCTTCAATACCAGACACGACCTGCATACTGCAAATACACTACAAAAGCACTGTATTATTCCCCATTCTGTAAATACACTTGACCACCAAGTGATCACTGGTGATGCACAAGAAAAAAAGGTTTATTACTTAAAGAACTAATTTCATAGTATATAAACATAAATCTTACTGCTCAAAACTAGAGTTTTAAATTTTGTCTTTCGGCTTCTACAGTTAAGGGCTACTGAGTCTTGTCCTCCTCAGACCTGGTCAGTGAAAAAGGTAAGAGTACTGTAACCCCATCACCTTCTACAGTGCCCTCTGCACTTCTTGACTATAGTATATGAGAATCCCAGAAAAAAAGACTGAAGGGGAGGGAGCAACAAACATGTACATATTTATAAATGACTGTACAGCTCACAGAGCTTTTAGTTACAGGAAGCAGCTTCCCCTTTCATAATAATGTGTTCTTTAAAGTGCAGTTTCTCATGGCAGTGACTATGAGACTGATCAATTTCTTGCAGCTCTTGCTGCTTCTGCTGTAGCATTATTTTTTATTTAACACATGGGATGGATATAAAAAATACAGAAATATCTTAAGTCAGTAAACTGTTGGAGCTCCAATACCCTGTGGTCTCAGGACTGAAGGAACTGCAAATTTAGTAGGCTCCTTCTTAGTAGGCTCCTTCTAGGCCATGACAAGCTTATGTGCCCAATTACTCAATCAATCCTAGTGGTTGTTAATTTCTACATGAGATATTGCTACTTTGCTTAGATAAACCAGCAATCTCCAGTCCCATTTTAGGCAGCCAGAGTGGGGTATTAAAGCCCAGATTTAAGTGTTCCAGTGGCTATAAATTTTGCAGGAAATAAGCCACATCTCAGTAGTAAAGAGCAGGAATGGAGTCTTTTGTTTTTCTGCCACGGGTTGGAATTACACCCTGTGGGACTAGTATTGCTGTGTTTAAGCTGCTGGTTCTAGTTCCAAAGTAAGTTGCATATGCATTTAAGCAAAGTGCACCAACCACTGAATGCACATATATGGGGATAAAAAGTAGATAAATGGACATAAAGACATTGTAGGAGTGGCTCACACCTTTCTCTTTTAAATCATCTCTGAACTAGGTTTTCTGAATTGCCTGGATACTTAAAAGATAAAATGTAACTAAAGTGGCTACTACCCTACTGACAGTTTAAGTTTTGTTGGTTTGTTCTAGTGAAATGAGAGGTAATTTCTCACTCTTACTGCAATCACACAGTAGCAAGTTAGGTCCTTAAGAGTTCTGCAGAACTATTGCACACAGACTGAGGAACAGTGAAGGTTCTTGTTCTGCAAACAACTGCAGTACTCTCTATCTTCAGTAGCTCAAACACTCCATTCACAGAGACACTACACAAACCTATTCACAAAATACCAGTAGATCTACCTCTATCTGCTGTTGCTGGATAATAAAAGGAGAGAAATGTAACTGCAACCATTTGTATTTAAAAAAAAAAAAAGACACCACCACCATCACAGAATCACAGAATCATTAAGGTTGGAAAGGAGTCTCAAGATCATCTAGTCCAACCGATAGCCCTACACTACTCTTATCCCTAAATCATCCCCTGAAGAAACACATCTATCCTCTTCTTAAAAACCTCCAGGGATGGTGACTCCACCACCTCCCTGGGCAGCTTATTCCAATATCTCACCAAATATCAGTATCTTTAATCTTAAGCCTTGATACCAGAAGTGATACCAGAAGTGAGAAGACTCCTGCTGACAAGAGCAGCTCCCACGCAAGCCACGTAGCCTCCTGGTGTTTCATGAAACTGTTTTCATACATAATTAAGGATGATCAGCAGTCATCTCCCCTTACAGATTCCTGCCAGAAAGTTCTTATGCTTCTTGCTGCTTTTGGCTTAAGATATAGAAACCTTCCTTTAACTTCTTAAACACTACAAAGCAACAAAATGTAGACAAATAAAGGCAGGAGAAGCAGGGAAAAGAAATCTTAGATGCTTTTCATTGCTGCTTGTTTGTTGCTTGGAGAAGGCAAGAATTTAGTGTGCAAGGAAGTTGATAGAATATTCTCTGATCTGAGCAGTTCTGAAACAACTACTACTAAAGGCATTTGCTTAAACCTCACAGTCTCCAAGAGTTCTTATTCTTAGTGCTGAGTTCAGACAACCCACTGCCACAGTGGCCTTCCGAAACACAGCGAGGATGAAGACTAAAGATTCCCTCTATTATCCTCCTACAAATATAAGAGGACATTCCACCAGGAAGCAATAAAGACAAATGTCTTTTTATTTCCTAATCTGATGTGCTGGCATGCAGGAAAGCACTTCTCTTCAAACAGACTGAAATCAGTACTGTGAAAACAGCTAAGGAAAAGTAAATCTAGTTTTGAACAACTCTGTGAAACTCATGTAATACACACAATACAAAGCTCTAGCAGTGTCAAATTGGTATAGGCTTAAGATAAAGCAATTTTGATGTTACATTCTAATCCAAGATACTTCAGTACAAGGAAGTGAGAGACATGTTTACCAGAGAAATTAAAATTATGGCAGTCTTTGATTGCATTGCTCATGTAGTCTTGTTGCACAGGCACTGTCATCTTTCCCCTGCTTTTACTTGTCTTCTATTTTGTGCTTTAACTTCTTCTCAGTTAAATAAGCAACAGGAAACTTCTCCACTTTAATCTCTGAAGTTATGCCTATGTAAGAATTAAAGCAATACTGCTTTAAGTGGAGCACAAAAATGCCTTGTGACTATGTAACTTGCAATAACCCCAGATTTCTTCTTTTAAAACAAAGAAATGCAAAATTATTCAAGCACTTCTGAGTCCTGAGCATCTCAGAAAGATATATTTACATCTATTTTTTGTGACAAATTCATCAGATCTCAGACCTAGTCCAGAGAAAGGCATATGAAATGGATTAGATCATGGGTACCCTAAGTATCAAATCTTCTAAATGTCACAGGTAATAGAAGAGGTATTTCAATGTGAGAACTTGGAACTGATTACCAAAAAAATCCTCCACCTGCAAGTCCTGATTTTGGACAGAGAAACAGTGCTAAAGAAGCCTGCAAACAAACAAATTTCTGAATTACATTGAAAGTAGGTGATTAAGAGAACTTTATATGACTTTATTTAACAAAACCATATATTTACAGTTGAAAAATGTTCCAGTTTGATACACATCTGAACAAAACAAACTTTTAACTACATAAAACAAATTTAAACATGATGTACAAGGGATATATCAACAGTTCTTTGTATGTCCTTATAGTTTTTAAAAGGTTCAAAAATAACCTATTAAAAAGTACTTTTTTTTTTTTTCCCAAATGAAACAATATTAATGACTGACTGCTGTCTGAAGTTTCAAAACAGCTTTATTATTATAAAGTGCAGGTTGTACAGAATTCCAAACCTGGTTGAAGTTTTCTGGCTTCTCTAATCTGCTGCATGTAAAGTGGTAGTTGCAGACATTTTTATTTTTCCTTAAACCCATGAAGAAAAGGAAGTTTGCTTGATGGGGACACTTGCTCAATGAAAAAAAAAACTCATACACCTTGTTACAGATACTCTCAAGCACCTGAACAATAAAATAGTCAAATTTTTTAATGTAATCCCTGAATTTATCACAGAAATCTTCCTTAATAGCTAATTAAGAAATTTGGTATGCTGCAAGAAACTTAAAAAGCTCAGTGGAAATTCTATGCCCTTACTATTTATCTGTTTTTATCAAAATTCAAGCATTACCTTCAAATCAAGTTACTGAGAAGTTGAAACAACTGCATCTTTAGGCAGGTGATTTTTCTTTATTTTGTTTGAAAATGAACTGTGCAAAGCTCCTTATTGCATTGCTTTTCTTCATTAAAGAACATACCCCATATACACAAAAAAAATCATTTAAAAAATATATACATCTTCTAAGAACAGAAAGATCAAATCACAAAACAAAATAATAACATTTGCAAGTAACACACAGTGCACAAGTGTTGCAGCAGGCCTTTTTTCCCCACAACTATGCCCACGTTCACTGTTACATTCAACATCTTACTGAGAAGAGAAAAAGAACAGGCTGTAGATGGCTGCAAGGATACCTAGTAGCTAAAGAATGCAGTTAACTGGACAAATGAGCCATACTTGTAGACTTGGTTTCAAAAGAAACACAAATACAGTTGCAATGAAGACATAAATCACAAAGCCTGTTACAGTACCACCTAAAAATGGTAAAACTGAGGAAAAAGCTGTCTCTGTGTTTAATACAGTTTGAAAGGACAGTGCAAATGTTTTGGGTGGTAGGACTCATATCCTTCATGGAAATTCTTTTTGTTGTAGTAACAGAACAAGTAGTATTAAAAACCCCTTACTGACCTTCCAGCTTTCTATTGCACTTCAAAGCAATGTAGCATTCAAGTACCAGTCACTGAAGGACCAAAGCTATACTAATTCTGGGAGAATTACCACATTTCATATCAACATCTTGATGTCTATTTTCAGGAAGTGATGACCTCGGAGAAGTCTTATGGCAGAATTAAGATGGCCAACAAAAAACCTACATCCATTACATCAGGTGCACTAAGTGGACAGGAAAAGTGGCCACTGAGGTATCGGACTTGCAAGCTGCATTTGCGTTAAACATCTTCCAAAGCGATTATGAGTCCTCACTTAAAGGGAATCTTGCTCTCACTCCTTTTAGTATTACTATGAAAATATCCCCCACAGAAACAATGTTTGTACTAAAGGACAGTGTTTTGGTTATGTCCCACAGTCCTTTACACTATATGTAGAGGTGAGCAGGGTGCAACTATTATTGTTTTTTCAGTCAGACAATGCCAAAATAATCAGCATAAAGCAGACTGAAGAGCACTGGGAAACCACTGACCATACAGCTAGAGAATTCAGTAACACCTCTTTACAGTTAACACAAATATTGCTTCAGTTAGTTTCCCTTTTCAATGATAGTCATTATTTCTAAAATAGATTTTACACTATGCAATAACCCTTCTCGTAAATCAGAGGCACTCATGATTTACAGTTCAACATTCATCTGAATGCAGAGGGGACAGAAGCAGTGTAATGGAACTATGCAACCGCCAGTTTGCTGCCTCTCTGACTTGTTCCCATGTACAAGGCTGGAAAAACCACTAGGAAATTACAGCTTTGTACTTATCCTGATGGAATTTGTCTGGCACATTCCCCAATAAACTTTTTTCACTTGTCACTACGCACAGATCAGCTCCACATAATGCTTTCTCACTGTGGCAGCAGCAGCTTCAGGAGATCCCACAGAACCTTTTATTTTCAGCAGCAATAGTGGCTTATGTAAGCTCTCCTCTACACTCTTCTTCCTCAGTTTTGCCAGTGAGCAGAGCTGGGTTTAAGGTAACTAAAAAAAAAAAGAAAAGGCTTCTAACTATTTCTCAGTTTATCTGCTCAGCCACAGTTTTGGCAGCATGACTGGAGAAATGGCATGGGAGTTAACCAACTGGTAGGCAGGAACACCCCAAAATGGCATGCCCCAGAGGAGGGAGACATGGAAACATGTATTCAACAGTATGTGACCAGGGCTTTAAATAGTGGAAAGAGAGTACAATTGGGAAATGATGCCAGCTTAATACTAGAAACCCCCTGGTGAGTTTGGAATCATGTCTGATTAATGCATCTTCTTCCCTACGCATCCAGACTAGAAACAGATTTCCAAGGCATCTTGAAGAATAATTTGTTTTGCACTGCTACTGTAACATCTCTCCCAAGTCTAACTTCCTACTTAACATTTTATTAAAGAATGGAATGTAGTTCTACATCTACATGATTTCTTTGGTAAACGGGACCCACAGCCTACAAAACAAGAAGCATTCCTAAAGAAATGGTCCTTACATCACTTGATTATAAATTCCAGCACCAGTTATTTAAAATCCAGATCCAGCTACTGTTATAGGTATGGGAAGCATAACCTGCCAAAGAATGAAACTAGGGAACAGCTTTCAAATCAAACAACATTGCTGAATGCCCAGTCTTTTAAAACAAAGGGGAAAAAAAGGCAACTTAAAAAAACACCCTTAATATCACTTAGTTTCACAGCCCTCACTGGAAGTACAGAATGTATAATGCTGTCCACAGCAAATGCTCATTCCACTAAAAGTTTAAGGCTAAGCCTAGGTTGAATCTATAAGGGGTTTATCCCCTGATTTCCTTCCATTCCCTCCACCCTTTCTCTTTTCTCCTCTCTCCCCTTTATGGCTATCCTACTACTAACCAAAGTCTGAAATAACACTTTGATTTGGAGGCTTATACATGTCAAACAGTACTCAGTACTTTTGCCACTTTAGCGCTTTTCCTGTGAGTCACTGGAGGCAACCAGAATTTTAATGTTTGAGTGAAGGACTTCCTTTCTCCATTTCCCGGTTATCTTTCTGCAGAGCAGCCAGTACCTAGACATTTTAAGGAATCAGAAAGAAAAAGGATTAGATTTTAAAAGTGACTCAATAAATCATTGTCTGAAGAGTTTCCAATCAGTGGTCTCTGAGCAATACTATTTCACTATTAAAGGTAACTGAATTTAGAGAACCTCTCCACTGATGGAAACCTCTCCCGTAAGTCCTTGTGGCATGGTAGATACAAATGGATTGAACAAAGTTTTAAACTCAGTCTCCCCCCAGCACACACTTTCGAAGCCCAGAGATGAGATTCCTACCCAGATGACTCAAGTCTAGCACTATTAAAGGACACTGCTTGAGGGGAAGTTATAATTCTCAAGATAAATGGAATGCCTAAGAACACAGCAGGTGAGCAGCCTGAGCAACATGTCATTATCTAAGATTCAGGACAGAATTACCCAAGCACTGATTGGTGCTTGTCTATAGCATATGACTGTCTCCAGATCTGCATACACCTTCTTCTGAAGCAAGAATTCTGCATTTGCATCCACATTCAAAATTTTTATTTCCTAATATCTGATGCACAATTCTGTTTTGCTAGCTCTTGTATACAGGGCACAATAGCAGCCAGGTCCTCATGCTGCTCAATACACACCTTGCCCTACAGTTAGTTTCTGCTGAAGAAGTCCAGCAGCATCCTCTAGAATCACTCTGGAACTGAATGTACTAAGGGACCTTTCGTCTCAAAGAACTGCAGTTATGAGCTGCTAAAAGAGGTCAGGAACCTTCTTTTTTTTCCCCTCTGACTGACTTCAGATAAACCTATGCCCTGTCAGAATTAACAGGAGGTGGGCTAAATCACTCACAGGGTAACCACTCAACACTGCCTGTACTTCAATGCAAAAGCATCCATAGCTGTTGCAACAAGGAGAGTTCAACACGGGCCTGAACAGAGCTACAGCTTGCTGGCTGTTCAGCAACTTCTACAACTGGAGAGAGATTCCAGTGAGGTCTTCATCACAGAGATTCAGGGTAAACACCAGCTACCCAATCAAATGGGTTTATAAGAGTTTCAAGTGCTGCAGTAACAAAGTCCTCTGTGGAGAAAAAGTTACTCTTTTTAAGGTACATGACAATGTTCTTTAAAACACCAAATACTGATCTAAACAAGCAGAAAAGCATAGACCTTAAAGCCATTTTTGAGAGCTCAGATTCTTTAGTTATTTGGAAAACTTTTATAGAGCTAAAATTTGAAGTATTTGGATTTCAGAAATGCTAAGCCAACAGTCTAGTCTGCTTTACTGCCCCTGTTCCTCTGCTGTTGATGACAAAGCAGTAGGAGTAACATCCACTCTCAGTTCAGGATACAGCTGTACTGGCACAAGGCCCTGAACCTCTCTGTAGGTAATTCCAGAAGAAAAACAGAGCTTGCAGGTTTTCATGATATACCAGGACTCCCTTCAGTCTTTAATTTCCTGATTACATTGCCAATGACCAAAGGGAAATGGAGCAAGACGGAAAACACAGACCAGCCCACCCAATGAGGAAAGCAGCACGGTGGGAACCAGCTTCATAAGCAATCTGTAACATTTTAGATGAGGTTCTACATACATCATTCTCTAGACTGCATTAGGAAAGAATGTGACCCACAGGATAACAGGACTGTAATTACCATGGTACAGCAGGATGAAAGGTTCAGTAAGTGGGTTTTCTGAGTGTCAAGTATACCTACTGCTGAATTTCACTTTTGAGCTCTACTGTCAAATATATGCCTACAAAAAGGCAGCACCTCTAGCTCTGCTGCTTGTTTATGCAGTACAGTCCCTGTAACCAAATGAGATGACACTAGAGATGACAACACAAAACCCACTTTTCTAAGCTCAAGAGCATTCTACATTCTCTGGGAACTAGTGTGCCTGGTCAGTCAGTCCACCTAAGAGTTACCTCTGAAAGTGGTGCATCCGTCACTCTTGACATTAATTTTGCCAATCTGAAAAGGTATTTCCCTACAGAAAATGCATGGATACTGCAGCAAAGCATCTGACTTTTACAGCAACAGTCGCAGTGAGAAAATTTTTAGCTAGGAAGCACTCCAAATGCAGACAGAATTCTCAAGCATACTGCACGGGACTCATACCCAGCACTGCTAGGAATCCACCTGTGCAACTGAGTCACACACTACCAAAAGCCTATCTGTCCTAGAAAAGCAAAGTTCAGGTTTCTGAGTACAAACTCTTCCTAGTGAACTTTATAAAAGACTGAAGAGAGGTAGGAAGGCATCACAGGCAGCTTTCCATACAGTTCCAGGAGCAGTACCTCAGCAACTAAACAGCCCCAGTAAGGGCACAATGTGAGCAAATTCACAGCCCCTACCCATTTCTAGCATGGAAAAGGATGGCAGGCTACGGAGAGAACAGGCTTTCTGGATGGAAACTTACTCAGCAGTGGAACCACCTGGTGAAGAAACCCAGTTGGTGCAAAAATTAGAATAGGTAAGAAGTTAGCCAGTATTGAACCTACAGCATGCTAACTCTGTTTGAGGTCTATTTGCACCACACCTCAGCAACGTTTTTCCTTCAGTTTGCCACAACAAGCGAAAACAATCTGGCAAATTCCAGTGCAGTCAGAATAAAGCTGATGACACTGAGGAAGACTGCTTGGGCTACGTTGTTTTGAACTCCTCCTGCAGTTGTGATAATCACCACTAAACCTTTCCATGTCACAGATTGAAAACCACTGGCTAAGAAAGCCTGATACCTGAGAGACTTGGCAGAACAGGACCCCTATGTCTCCTTCCCTGCAGACTACTACTCCAGGAAAGAACCTCATTTGCAGATGAATTGCCATAACCACTACATTTAACATCACCTTCCAGTTTCACTGTTACAGCATGGTTCATTCACGTAGAAGTGCTTGGAAAAGGAAAGGGAAAAGCAAACAAAAGACAGGGAAAAGAAAAAAAAAAAGGGAAAAGGGGGGAAAAAAGGAAACAAGGAATTTCCACTCCAAATGTACTTTTGTTCATATGTGCATTTGAGTACATTTGACCTAACTCTATGACATGAATGGTTGTTACAGCCACTTAAAGATTTTTAAAGTCAGATGACACATATCCACCTTTTCTCTTTAAACTGTAATTCAGTTGAAATCACTGTGATGAGAATTTCTGAAATAAGAGCTTCAGTGCTACATTCCCATAAAGAAGTCAGAGATGCAGTCAATTCTGTACAGCCCCAGATTAGGCAAAACAGAGCCTTAAGAATACTAAGGTAATGACTGTACGATAATGTGTCCTCACAAATTGTCATCTTCTCCCAAATAGTGACTTCTGCTTTTAAACATCAAGTTGTAATGTTGCCAGCAGCCTTTGTAGTAAACATTTAAAAAGTTGTACGATACTTTAATTCATCAACTCTACTCAACATTTCAATTTTGAATGCTGACTGAGCTCTCCCTTTCTAGAGGAGAGTAAGCTCAGGGAATCTACTCACCTGAATGTATACTAAAAGCATGGATTGAGCTACACAGTCTTACCTACCTGTAAAATCAAACACCAGCTCTGCTAAAACATTCTTTAAGGTGTTGCCAAACCCCAGTTTTGTGAATACAGTAAAATCACCTGTTACCAAAGATTAACAAACATCCTCTTTACCTGAGCCCACTTTTTGTTTCTACTTTGCATCTGAATGGCAGCAATAGATGTGAAGAATTCTTCTGAAGGCAAGTCTTCTGGTAGCTTTGTTAAAAACTGGGCTATATGAATGAAGTCCATTTTGGTCAAAATATCTTCAAAAAGTTTTAATATTCCCAGGGCTGTACGGAATAAGAACTCTTCTCCATCACGGCAGAACACATCCCAGACACGACATGCCAAGTCCAGCGGCAGAGATTTGCTGTACAGTGTGAATATCCTGAAAAGAAGAAAGTTTTCAGAGTTTTCTTGTGGACAAGAAGAATGTCTGAAGATACTAAAGTACACAGACTGCCTACCAGTAAGTTTAAAGCTTTTCAAATATTTATAACTGAACATATTTTTTTCTAATTTCAAAAGTACTTCTACTAGTTGCAGCATACCAATACGTGAAAGAATATAAAATTGTACAAGCACTGAGTCATCCTGCTATCAATCTGGGTCTTCAGTTTTCTTGAATCACACCAGAAGATACAATACACTTGGTTTTATGAAGGACATGCACTGGCCACAGGTATAATTGAAGGCATATTTAATCATTGCTTCAGAGTTGAGGACTGCAAGAACACAAAAAGCTGAACCTCAGGATATATATACTACTAAGGGAATTAAGGGAATTCTGTGGATCAGATGAAGTGAATGTGTAAAATGAACATTTTGTTCCAGGCTTGATTGACTGGCAAAGTAACAACAGCATGAGATTAGGAGAGAGATCAGTTTAAACTCTAGTGAGCTGAGAGAAACATGCAAGATGTCCAGAGAGAACGTGTAGATAGCTGTGATAGATGGTGTCTCAGCATGCTTGGACAGATGTGATCCCAAAGAGTAATGGTAACAGCAGAAACAAGAACTTCCTCCCAGTTGCTAAAACAGTATTCTCATTAACTGCCAAGAGCATATTTCATCCCTCATCAAAATGCTGACAGCCTTGCAGTCAGGAATGTGAAGATGCTCCCTACTCCCTCCTCTATCGTTTTCATTGCCATGAACAACGACTGAATTAAGTTTCCTGGAATCACGTTACAGTGTACAGGGGAAAAGACTTAACAGTGATTTTTTTTTTCCTTCAGAATTTAGAGAGAGAACATTTCTCCACAAATGCACTGTGTGAAAAATCTCTGTAAAACTGCAAATAATTCTACCTCCAGCAGAGGTCAGCAAAGCCTCAAATGTAAACAAAAGCTGTCCACATCTAACACAAAACTTTCAAACAGTATCAAACTGAATCAAACAGTAGTTCTCTTGTTTAAGATTCTCTCCTATCACCATCACATATTTTATTTAGGGACATTAAAAACCACAACGGAACAAATACATACACACACACATAGAGGTACAGAATATGAATGAATGTATTTTCACAGCAAACTGTAATAATCAAAGTTTTCTGCAGTATCTGCTTTTTACTAATTGAATTGAAGTAGAAGAAATTTTACTTTAGTAGAATAGAGTTGTACTAACGAGGCGTCAATCAGGGCCCTGATAGAATGGAATATGGCCTTCGGGTAGGCCTATTGTCTAAACTCACCTGGAATAGGCAAAACCCCTTTTGTTAAGCTGGTTATCTACACTGTGATAAAGTAAACAAAGGCCCCTGAAGACCACTTAAGGATGGCGACGCATACCGATGACTTCTCAGAAACTGTATAATTATTAACAAGTGTCCTGGAAAATAATGTAAATCATGTATGTACATCTAATATATAAGAGGTGTGTGCAACTAACAGAGTTACACACAATTTTGGAGGAATGACCCCCTGTGTGTCCAGCACTGCATTAAAAGAGTACCTGCTTAATAACATTTCTGTGTTACTGAGTTTCTTTAACTGAACACCAAGCCCAGACGCACCTAGCCTGCCACTTCAGTGAGCAGTGTTAGAAAGCAAGGGGGTTTGGAGGTTCATTTTTCTTCAAATCACTATATAAGATTATTTGACCATCAAGTATCATGAAGTATCAAGTGTCATCAAGTATCTGGCTCCTCTGTGACTCTGCATATTTCCATTTAGGAAAATGGGAAAACATATTCACCATTACAAGCAGCAAGACCAAACTAAACCAGTTACACAAATTCAGGTGCCAAGTAAATTGCAGGCTTAGCATCCTGTGGATTTTTCTTTTTTCTATTTTCACATCTCACTGCAATGTTTTTGAAACAAGTGGAAATTGTTTAAATTCTGTTCTCCAAAAAGCTGGATTAGAACTACAAAAACTCCCACTATTGTTCATATATGTATTTTACATACACACAAGAATGCCTAAGAACAGCATGATACAAGCCCCTTCTCTGTGTTACCAGCTGATCATGTGTTGTGGATTTTGGATACTCTTTAGACATTTTTGTACAGTCACACCCCATAGAAAAATGCCTTGCTACAGAATAACTGCACAGCCCAATTAAGCCTTTTTGTCTATATATATACACACACACACAGAGGAAACAGCAACAGCTTTTCCATTGAAAAAGAACAGCGTAGTAGGAAGCAATTCAGTCAAGTCCTTTCCTGGTCACCAAGCAGTAGGCAAACGCTCACCCAGAAACTAGTCCTAGTTATAGATGTCCCTTGTTTGTTTTTTTTTCAGATCTGTTTTTATTCACAAGAGGAATTATTCTGTCATGGTTCTGATCTAAGCTGATTCATGATCATGGCTAGGCTTTGCGAAAGAAGATTTGGGAAGAGCTCTACCCACGTTTGTCGCATGCGCGTTGGTGGCTAAAAAGGGCAATACGAGATAGGCATGAGCGGTTGCAAAAGGCACAGCAGAAAGACTCCTTAGATGGTGTGCTCTGCAAGGCATGATTCTTTCTGCGCTGTCTTTTCTCCTCAAGGGTGATCCTGCGTGCTTTCTCAAAAGCATCTGCAGTGTTATAGATAGTGCGTCTCCAGGCCTCCCTATTGGAGGCCAGAGTAGACTAGTTATGATGATCAACATGGCCAAGGATGAGATGTTGTTTCAGGAAATCTTTGTATCTTCTCTTTGGGGCTCCTCTCTTGCAGCAGCCGGTGGCAAGTTCACCATAAAGCAAGATCTTAGGGAGGCGGTGGTCCTTCATCCTTGAGACGTGCCCTGCCCATCCCAGCTCTGTTCTCAGTAACATGGCCTCAATACTTGGGACTGCTGCTTGTTCTAGAACAGATGTATTGGTCACATAATCTGACCAGTGGATGTTTAGGATTATGTGGAGACAGCGTTGATGGAAGCGTTCTAGGAGACGCAGGTGGTGGCGGTAGATGACCCATGATTCAGATCCGTATAAGAGAGTAGACAGCACTATGGCTCTGTAAACTCTGGTCTTTGTACTTTTCTTCAGGTGTTTATTTTGCCAAACTCTTTTATGAAGCTTTCCAAAAGCACTATATGCCTTTGCTAGCCTGTTGTCTATCTCTCCGTCAATCTTACCATCCGAGAAGATGAGGCTACCTAGGTAATTAAACTGCTGAACTGATTTGAGCTCTGATTCGCCAATGGTAATATGGGGATGATGGAAGACTTCCTGAGAATTCCTGAGAAGATATTAAACTGCAACTATGCAGAAAATTAACCATCAGAAGAAACAGTCAAAACTATTTATTAGAACACTGATTTCTGTAGGAAAAGATTTACTCACATCAAAAACAGTTGTCACAGCAAATAAAGTTTTTGACACTGATCTCCTCGTAATTTGGAAGGAAGTGCAACTTGCAGGAAGTTCGTAAGGCAACTGATGTTCACTAACACTAGCATGGTATTAAATGTATGGAGCCCTAAGAACAGAGTCTGGGCCCCCTAGAATAAGGAATGAAACAACATCAGAGATCATTAGCACTAAGAATGGATACAGCATTTGCTCCCTTCAAACATTTCTTACTAAAAGACATTTTTTATTAGACATCTGAGCTACTGGTCTGAAATCCAGCTAAACCTGATTATAGTAACAAAGCAGCTGCTAGACTACAACAGCTAGAGCAAGCAGTGGATCTCAGCAGCACTAGCACACCACTAGCAGAAGATCTCTCACTGTACTGCAGGATGATTTTCTGTCTGCAGCTCTCTTTCAACTCACCAGAAGCGCCAGGTGCAGACAACACAGCCATGCAGCACAGAGATTGCCAGGGTCAGAGTAATGTGAATGCAGAATACTGTCTGCTATTCATTTCAAAGCAGGGGAAAAAAACCAAAGTACTAGATGCTGCTGCTCGTCCCAGCCCTGCTTGTGATCAAAGTGTACTTTGAGGAAGATGCATGAAATCCATTGGCTGTTTTGCTACTCACAGGTAAAGCGTAAGATCCTAACGTTATCAAGAAAACAAGCACTGTTGCCATGATAATCACAGAGACTGTGTTTTCTTTCCTTTGTTCACCTTTTTTTTTTTTTTCCTTGATCCTTTTCTTCTTCTTCTTTCTCCCTTCCCCCCCACCTTGTTTATTAATTAAAAAGCCTTCAGAAGATATGTAGGCAACAGTGCTGAAAACAGCTGTGCCAGATTTTGGATTGACAACTTACGCACAGCGATGCTGATGCAAATCAGACCTTGCATATTCTTGCACTACAGATTCTTTTCCAATGTCTGTTAACAGCTCAAAACTATTCCTGCAATTTCTGAGTTAAAATCTGTGGAAACTGATGAACTAATTCAAGCTTTAGACTTATTCTTGAACCCTCCCTCCTTTACCCTGGTACTAATTTTTAGTTGTTATATTTCGCATCAGTTTCAACTACATCTGCTTTGAGATAAACATTGTAACTTTCTGAGTGCTCATGCTTTACTTCATTGTAGAGTGGCATATATGCTCTCCTTAGAACCTTTCCAGTTACTGCAATATGTTTGATGGTAATAGCTTATTTAGTAGAACTTAAAAGAAATTTACAGCAAAAAAAAGAAGTCAAAGCATTTACTTTGTTCCTTCTTAGGAAGAGAAAACCTTAAATATTAGGTACTATATAAGGCTGTCTGTAACAGAGCAACTTCCTAGCACTCAGCACATCTCACTGCATTGTAAAATGTACAGCATTTGCCAAAAAGTTAGAAACACCCAAAAAGCCCCGCTCTCACCTAGGAGTACTACACAACAGTGCAATGTTTCATTTGATTCCACCCTAACCTGCAGTGACATAAGGATGAGCACTTTGTAAATTAAGCTGAAGACTGTGATCTTTTCGATTATAGTTAACAACTCAAATAAATGAAGATGTCACCAGAAACTTTTTGAGAGAATTACAGTCCATTTTTGCTTTGAAAAGGAGGCATGCAATTAAAGCATCATTCTAAGCTTATATTTTTTGGGGTGGAGAGTTACTGGCATGACATAGACTATGTTCTTCTTACTATCATAGATAGGAAGTTTATAAATATTTCACTGCAAGTGCCCACTACAAATGTTCACAAGTGTCCAAAGACTTGGACCTTTATCATTACAAGCAAATGGTGTCAACTGAAAGTTAGCAATCATGGATCACAATCACAATCAATGCAATACTAAAGAACCACTGATCAATTCATCAGTACAAACAAAGCCCTTGGCTGTAACTATTGCCAAAATCATTTTTATGAGTAGGGATAAAGAGGTGTTTGTATAGCAGCATCATGCCATAAGAAGAAAACACGTGTCCTTTACAAATCCACATTCTTCTCTGCTCACAAGAGCCTGGGGTGTATCAGCTGACAGAGCCCAGAAGCCAAAACTGGGCTACTCAGACATGGTATTTCCCCTCTATTCTCTGTGATCTCAGCTGCACGTTGCTCTCTCTTCACAGCTTTCTCACACCTTTCTCAGGTAAAAACCTGTTTAGCTTTTGAATTCTTTCTTTGAGATTTATCAGTTGGAATTTGGGCTTAAAACACATGGGTCCTTTTAAAAGAGATGCCCTCTGGCAGGTGTCCCCTGAAAAACATTTCACTCTATGTTTTAGTTACATTCTTAAGCATTTGGTGTTTTCCCACCACAGAAGGCAGTGGTGGAACTGAACTGGCAGGGGAGCTCCCCTCCCTAAATCCTCTACCAGCCCCAAGAAAACCCAAAGAACCTGTGTAGCTCAGCCCATTTATATGCACAGCATTTCTTTCTCTTAGAATGCACCCCTTCAAAAATTATTCCAGCATAACAATTTTGCTGCCATTCCCTGTGGAACTGGTTACAGGAAGCAGCACAAAGGAGTCTACTTGATTCCACTGTAATTGCAGCAGGAGCAGGAGGGTTTCCCAGCAACTGGTCTGTGCAGCACTGGCTACTGGAGCTTTCCCAGAGCTGACACCAACTGAGATTTACTGCACACATGCCTGCACAGTAACCATGCCAGTCACCAGAACAGCAGCAGGCATCCCTGCAGCTCAGAACAAATGTGCATTTAAATAAAAATAATGTTGTTAGAGCAAGGCTGTTTCGTAGAGATTTCTACCTACAACCAAAAGGTCTGTCTATTCAGTGACTCTGTACCATATTCTTCCCTGACTTTACACACACTGAAACCAGATTCTTATCTTTCCAGAAGCAGTTCTGGTTTTAATGGAGTACCATCAGTACTACAGCAAATTCACTGTCAGCCAGGAGCCACAGGCAATCTTACAGACAACATTTTCCAAAGTCCTTAGCTTCAATAGTTACTCACTGGTGAGAACAAAGGAACACAGACTCATCTGATTTTATCTTACATCTTTTCTACATTACTTCCTGGAAGCAACAGAAAGACAGCACATATAAAGTCCAATTTGCTGTTTCCAATGGCTATTAGAAGAAAAATAAAATCTCAATCTCCTTCCTACAGGATCAAAGTATATATATATGTATGCACACACATATGTATACATATACTTATATATACATGCACAGAGACATGTATATATTTAAATCTTACACAGTTAAATATCAACTGCACTGTCTAACAAAATTAAAGACAGAGTGGGAGAAGTTATCTAGCTCAAGGGAAGAGGGAAAAAAGTTTAATGTAAGATGGGGCATGTATAAATTTTCTAAGAGGCAGGATTGCCTCAACTAGTCTACATTCCTGTGCAAGATTCATAGTGCTGCGACTCTTCAGGGATGGGAACACAGTAAATTGTCCTTGGGATTAAAATAAACAGCTTTGATGTGGATGAATGCAGTCAGCAAGAAATGCTAAGGGCTGTCAGTCCATTCCTACAAAGATCTTGAGAAGCATCATCCACATGCACTCCTGACAAAAGTTTATTTCAAGTCTCTAAATACCCACAGAAGGAACAAAAGGGGAGCCTGATGTGCACCCATACACTCAGACTTCAACACTTCAGTTCTTTCCTCATAAGTCATTAATTTTTTTTTTTCATTTAATATAGAAATATGCTCAGAGAGAACAACTGATTACATAAATGTTTACTCAAGGAGATACAATAAAGACTAGTCTGTGAAAGCAAAATTGCTGAGGTCAGTGTCAATCTTTAACCTTTCATCAAAACAGCCTTTTTCTAAATCTCTGATTTCTGCTGCTGTTCTTCAGGATTTCTTCTTTACAACATAAATCTCAAAGTTAGACAACAGAATGGTATTAACATGCCTGCACTATGAAGACACCAATTTTTAGTCTCTCCTACATACAAAAGAAAAACCACCTTATTACTATTGGGGGTTGGACTAGATGACTTCTGGAGGTCCTTTCCAACCCAGATGATTCTATCATTCTATTTACAACAGCATTTTATTAACCTAGTCATCCATTACAAACACAGT
Organism: Galbula dea; assembly: GCA_013399015.1. Taxonomy (NCBI): domain Eukaryota; kingdom Metazoa; phylum Chordata; class Aves; order Piciformes; family Galbulidae; genus Galbula; species Galbula dea. Next base: position 291,263 of record VWZX01000711.1, read on the forward strand.
AACCTGGTGATTTTAAGGCTCTCCACTCTGTTACTCCCCAACATATTTACACTCTTCCTATTTTGATACCCCTTTTATTCATTTGCTTTCTCCACACACAAGCTTTTCACAACATGCTCTGAGGCAATATAATTTCAACATCTTTCCTCTTATCATTGAACTTAGCCAGTCTCTGCCCTCTTCTTTCCCTGTTATCCCATTCCAGGATTTTTTTCTAGCATCTTCCAGGCTCTGTGCATAGATCTAGTTCAGTTTAATATTCTGTCTTCAGTCATAAAAATCCTTGCAATAGTATTTCTCCCATCAAATGTTAGGAAAAATGAGCCTATCCATTACATACCCCTCATTCCCCTGCTCAAGATGCATTAAAATTTAATCCCTGTGTAAAAGCCAAGTCATGCAAAGCCCATGTTACACTATCCTCTGTGCAAGAGGCATAAGAAAATCAAGGAACTGAAGCAAAGGCAGCAGGAGGCCTGCATGGATGCACAAGAACCTCCTGACAAAACTCAAATATAAAAAGGAGGCACGTTAAGAGGCTGAAGGAGGGCCAGATGACCCTGGAGAGATGCAGATACATTGTCTAAGTATGCAGAGAAGGGACTAGGAAATCCAAAGCCCATCGAGAGTTGAATCTGACAATGGATATTAAAGACCATGAGAAGTATCTACATCAGCAGATAAAAAGCCTTGAGAAAACATTAGCACACTGCTGAACAGGGCAGGGAACCTGGTGATAAAGAACAGACAAAAGGCTGTGCTACTCACTGCCCTCTTCATTTCAGCCTTTACCTAGAAGACTTGCCTTCAGGAATCCCAGGTCCTCCAGACCACTGCATTTCTGTCTAATGAATCAGCAACGTGTTCAGTGCTAACAATTAGGTGTTAAAGACCAGGGTATCAGAAGCTTTGTTCAGACAGAATTGCATTAACAGAACAAATGTTTTCCAAAGTAACAACTTCAGAATCTCAAGAAAAAATGCTGTTACTGCTGGGAATTCAATCTTTTTTACTGAAGGTACTTAGTCAGATACCAGAGAACAGGAGAACTTGTCACAAACTTAAGGATAAACCAATTTTCCCCCCCAAGAGTTGTCTTATCGTTGCAAAAGTACAACAAAGTCAAGAAGAGACATTTTAGCTGCTCCAAACCAAAGTCAGATAGGCACAAAGGCAAACACTCAATTTAGAGTGTCTTATACCACACTGAAATTTGGCAGGGGTACAAATAAGACCCTTATCTTTTTTCCCCCCCTACTGAAAAAGGTTCTAATTATCCTAGAATTAAAAGGGAAGGCAGTTTGACCAAATAAAGACTCTAACTGTCTGTCTGCTAAGTGCAGTAGCTGCAGTAATTAAAAACACTGTAATGCCCATTAACTATTCAATTGGACTATGTCAAGATCAATTTTTAAACTACCTGTACTGGGATCCTCTAAACAGGATCTGGGACCACCTAACATGACTAAGATACTGCCTGAGAGTCACAGTTCTGTGAGAAATAAATAGATGGTTTTATTACAAGCAAATGGATTGAACAAGGGTCACCAACATAAGGGGGTGCATGCAAAGGGGTTTTTCTACTAACCTATAGGCCTAATGTTTGCTTTTCTGTAGCTTCTAGCTTTTTGTTGTATGGACAAATGTTTTAACTATTTTTCAACCACTCTTTTCCTGTTCTGTGTAGGAGGACAAACAAAACATTCCAAATGCAAGACTAGCAAACCTTTCTGGATATATACCCCTTGCACACATCTGCACATGACATAGAAAACCCATCAAATTTTCCTAAGACGACCAAGCCAAATATGCACTAAATATGGGTAAAAACTGCTATACAGCTGTATTTCAAAATAAGCTTCAAACTCAACACAAGCACAATAATAAAGGCTAGGCAAATGTTAAACATCAAAGTATGTGGGAACGTTCTGGATTGACAACTCAGGTACTGAACAAAAGATAAAGCCTTTCCCTTGAAAGAATACTGCAACTTCTGTCATCAATACTGACATGGAGTATGCACATTACTAATTATACTTTCAATGTCTTACCAATCAATAAGATAGATGTCTGGAGTTAAGTTATTTTTTTTGAAGTGAGCAAATAACTTTGGCAGATTTTCTTCAAAGAATACCTCAAATGCAGCAAAGTAAGTCAACATCTGGCAAAACATAATGGGGAGAAAAAAAAAAGCAGTTAGCTGTGTTCTTAACAGGTTTAAATGTATTATCTATTGTCAGATATTAATGCTTTTCAAAAATAGGATCATATGAATTACAGGATACCATAAAAAGCTCAAGATTTACATAAAGGACAGCATCTGCAAGCACAAAGACTTTAAGATCCACTCTGCATATCATTCTCGTGCTTGAACAATATAATTATTAACTTGGATCTTGGCCAGCTTCCTTTGGAAAGAAAAATACCAGCAGAACAGAAGTTATCTGCTGATATCTCAAAATAATTACAATAGCAGAATGGTGCTTTATGCCTCTGGCAGTGGCAGCAATTTAATATTATACTGAATAAATTCCAAAGCCCAAGGGATTATAAATCTAGTAATCCACTTTAAAGAACTGTACAAATGAAACAGTTTCTCAATATTGATTTTAAATGCACAGAATCACGAGATTTGAAAGCATAAAGAAAGAGGCAATGCAACAGACAGTCCTCCTTCCAAAATGATCTGCTTACATTCTAACACCAGAGTTCTATTAAAGCACTTCAAAAGTACTTCAGAGAAGGGAACTGCTACAATCACATCTACTGATAGAATGCAGGCAGCTCTATTAGTAATGCAATCCCAGTTCAGATATTTATCTTGATCAAATCAACATTCAACAAGACATTTACTTAGTAGTAATTAAGAAAAAAATCTAGTCTAATAAAACTGTATCCAACAAAAGTCAAGACAAATTGCTATCATTTCCACTATGTTAAGGCAAATCAGTTTCTGGTTATTAAGCTGCAAAACTGACAAAAAGAGGAGTAGACAGCAGATCAGGAGAACAAAATTGTCTCACTTTATGTCACTACTCTGAGATATTAGGAACAAAGCACCCTGTGGTGCTAACCATGGCTTTGTAATTTAATGTAGTCTTATTTCAGATATCACCATCTTTACTCTTCTGTAAGCATTCATTTATCATGTAGCCCCTTTTTAGCCAGGATAACAGAACTAAACTGCACCACCCAGGAGCATACCAAAACCCACCAGTTCAGCTACACATACACACACACCATTCTAGCAAATCTAAGGCCAAAATGATCTTCACAAGAACCGTATTTACACACTGAATGCATGCTCATGTCCTCTTTCGCCAAGTACAGTAACAGAGATGACTGATGCTCCTTCTAGCACTGCTGTCTGCACTGTGGTACATCTCCCCACGGGCATTTACAACTGATGAGATTCAGGGCCTGCAAAAGGGAGCTACTGCTTTTCCAGCAGGAAACACTGATAGGATCCCTAGCGTCCTACTGTTGAAGCAACAAAAGTGATTGGTGTTGATGTCATCCACTCCCGTGCTTCATTTCTCCCATCTGAACTCCTGAGATACAGATCTCATTTTTATAGTGTTAAAACCTAGTAAATTCAAAACATTTCAGGAGCTGTGTCTTATTTTGCTCTGGTACACAAGCAGCCCAGTGTGTGTGATAACAAGGGATTTTAGAGACACCAGAGAGAATCGGGCAACCAGCTCCCACCGAAAATCGAAGGGGTCAGCTTGTCTGCTTGCCCCCAGGCACCTTTTCAAACAATACAGCATACTTACTGCAATAGGAAATGGGAAACTTGGTTCTCTCTGCAACAACCTGTTTCTAGCAACCTGTTACTTTGGGATAAAAAGCACCTTCAAGATAATTCTTCTAATATTAAGGAGTTTTCAGCTTTCAACTACAATTTGAAACTCAATATGAAAAACACCTACAACCATATTCTCAAAACTATTCTCTGAGCATCATAAAATAACAGCTGAACAACTTAAGTCACCTGCATTTTCAAAAAGGTTAGTACAGTGGCTTTTGATCTGGGTCTTTTGAGAGGGTGTGCATGCATGTTGGATCTTTTTTTAATCAAGTGTGTTGCTTTAAAATAAATTCTGACTTATTTTCCAAGCTACTATGCTTATCAATGTTTTTTTTCAATTTTCCCTACACATATGTACAACATGCTGACTGTGGTTTTCTTGCATACTTACAAGGCCATGGTCCACACGGAAAAATGCCATCTGACAGGGTTTATTTAAAAGGTTAGAAAAAGCAATGAAGGCATCTGCAGTATCCAAGTTCAAGATCAATACTGCTGCTATGAATGACATGCCCTGCACCTGAAGAAAGGAGAAGTGTTACCACTCAGCAATAACCATATTCTACCAAGAATACTGCCTCATTTTGTCCTCAAAATCACTAGTGTTTTTCGCAAAGTGGTCAGAAAGGCAGTGGGTTTTAACCCACGTGACCCTTTGGTACTAATGATACTCATGTTGCCTCCTCTCAAAGACTCCAGGAAAAACTCCTAAGACAGGCTAGAATGACAGCACTCTCAAATATCCAGAGTATTGTTTTGAAGAATAAGCTGTTTCTAAGTAACTCCTCCTTTCCTAGGGATGGGTCACCAGATACCCTTATTTGTGGCAAGCTGGATTAGGAGAATAGCAACAAAGCCTGCTCTTTCCTTTTTCAGTCAGTTATCAACAGCTACAGACATCTGAGAACTGCAATGACTCATTTGATAAGCAGCAGCATTTTAAGATTAAGCTTGTTTCATTTACCATAAGCTTATAGCGCCTTTGCGTTTCTCTCCATAGCATGCTATGGAATCAGCGCTTAAGCTAGGCAAAGCTTGCTCACTCTGAGGCTGCAGCACTGCCACATGGGCTGAGATGTGACAGTCCTTCCTTCAAACCTGAGGAACAAGCTCCTTCCCAACACAGTAACAGGTTCCATGTCAAATGAAGCACACCACCTGATCTGCTCTTTTTCAGGTTTCCCAACAGTCATGTTTGGCCAAGCATCGCATGTTACTCAGAATAGGAACAGTATCTTCGTACATTTGCCTTCTCTAAAACAACTGCTTCCATATAAAGAACAAGCTTTTCTCTCTCCCTCTCACTCTCTCTCTCTCAATATATATATATATCCCTGCTCTGGGAAAAAATACTTAATGAAGTATCTGAAATCCACTCAGTCCTCTCATATTCACTCCTTCAAATACTCTGAGGGAGCTCACGTAGCCTCAACAGGCACCGCTTTAAAGACTGTTCCAGAAATGAGTATCTTACCTCCCTGGATATGCAACAGAAGAGTCTCAGGAAGACTGCCATTAAGAATATTATGTAAGTCAAAGGACCAATTTAACTACATCATCTCTTTTGACTCCAATTTTCAAGCACTACAAATATGTATTTCTGAGTTTTCCAATTACTTAATCTGCTAAAAAGCTTAAATCTAGCAACAGAACCATTATACACACTTCTCAAGCAGGTACTGGAACAGAAGAAAGCAGACAGAAACACCAGAAGGATTCACAAAATCATTTAATATTGGTCTATCAAAGGATTGCTTAACATAATCCTCCTTCCACCTAGTTCTCCCTCCCCTCCCCTGAAAAAAAAATAAAAACTCTTCACTTACATAGCCTACATCAGGTCTGTAACAAGTATAGGCTCCTAAAATACTGTGCAGTGTGTCATGGTAAGGACCACCCTATAATTAAACAAAAATAAGACAACACATCTGAGTATGTAACAAATTTTAACCCTCTGGTGCGACAGACAGTATCTATTACTTCTGTTGAAGGAGACATTATTTCCTTTTCCAGTTTGGAACAGCCTCAAGTCTTTCAAAATAATTTTGGCTTTAAAAGCATGAAACAGGCCTCCATACCATATTTACTGCAAATGCCTAAAGTTCATCCAATACCTCAATATTAAATCCTCATACAAGAGGAATTTAAGCCTAAGAGATTCCTTATAGCTCAGCAGCACTTTGACAGTAGCACCAAGAAAGCAAAAAATAGTTAATAACAATATGCCATAACACACTTAGAGAATGACATGTATAGCCAGAATGACTTTCACATGGTTGACTATTAACAGCTGCCATATCTTACACTAGGTACTACAATTGGCTTGAGAATTTTCAAAGGGAAAAGATTTTCACCCAAAGATGCTGATTTATCACAATCTAAACTTTTTAGAGGGCTGCTGCAATTTGTGTACAGAATGACAAAGTAGCTGGTTAAAATGAGTCCTTACAGCACAACAAAAACATGTAAGTCAAATCAGTCTTGCACAGAACCAAAAAAGGGCTACCAAATCTTGCTTGCTGGAGCTGCGTTCTCTCTCACTTACCGTGTATTTGCAACCCAGCAGTGTTGAGTCACTGACTTGGAGACACTCACCTGCATCACTTCATCAGCATGAACTAGGCTAGATGAATCATGATGATTAGCCAACAGCTTCTTTTTTTGCCTCTTCCAAATGTGTAGTACCTTGAAGTTACTCTTTCTAGATTATTTACAGTTTTCCAAATTTTTTAGGAACATTTTCCTCTCAAGATGTCTACTCCTTCAGATTTGAATTCAATGGGCTGTTTCAACCAAAGGATAGGCAAGATTATGTAACTTAATTTCTTTGAGAAGTCAAGACAAAAGTTAACATTGCTTACTTGCTGGAATATACAGAGATTAGGAAATGTTCTTGAGATATCCAGTTTTATTAACTCCAAGCTTGCTTCTCTGTCAGCTGCAGAAAATCCAGCATCTGCAAAGGCCAAAGTTACTACATTAATTACATAGATTGGTGCATCCTCTTCTTTTTTTTTCCTCTTTTCTCCCAGTAAGGGTTATTTTTTTGCACAGTTCATTTCTTTCAATGCAAATGCTAGGCAATAAGAGTATAGACAGGACAATTCCCTGAAGTATGTCCTGACTCAAAGCAATCCTATAGTGCACGCTGACCCTCAAGAAATCTTGGAAGTGATGGGGAGAAAGACGCAGGGCAAGGCAGACCAGTCTGGTGCTTTACTGCTGTCTGCTGACAAATCCTTAGCCAGACACAAGCTAGTTAACCTGTGACCCTGTGTCCTCTAAAAGGCTTCCCAGTGCCTCCTGAAAGTAGCTGCCTCTGGGAGAGAGAAGTCCTAAAGCAGCAGCATTTGATGGATGCTACCTATCTCCACAACTGTCAGCCCTCCTTCCAAAATCACATCTATTTACTCTTTGTACATGCTGTTAAACATCATAAAACACTGCAATACACTCACCATGACTGAAAGAGATCTCATAGGAGGTAAATTACTAGAGTATTAGTTTTCTTTCTTATATAAAAAAAAATTATTTTGTCTGTTTTGGTTAGCATAGTTGAAAATTACCTACTACTACTTGTGGAGCCATCAAAATTGAGAGTTGTCACTAGCCAGTGCTCACACCAGTCACATAAGCATCTACACTCCAGAAAACAAAGTGCAAGAGGAAGCTGGAAATGTATGAGATGTCATCCTATTTAACATGCAAACAATCTTAAAGAGAACAAAGGAGGTGATTTCCAATCAAAAATATTTTTCTGTTGACAAATGCCATTTTGTATGTTCTCCTTTTTCTATTCAGCATAAGTATTTACCAGAGGCAATTCTCAGGCATCTGCATGTTCTTCTACACTCTCTCAAAAGCAGCCAACTCTTCCAATCAATTAGTGAATCTCAAACCACTTTGCCTGCAAAAATAAATTGCTGCTCTCTGAAGTACACCCAAGAGATGGACTTAAAGCTGCAGTAAGGGAATGAAATGCACCTTTATGCTGTAATTTGAGTTTCAATTACAAAACTACATATGCAGCAAAGTGTTTTAGTGTTGCAATTCAAATTATAATCCCCAAACTTTCTTAGTTTTCCTACAAATTGTTATCAAATAAGAACTGTACCAAGAGACATTTCATAAAGAAAAATGAACAAGTGTATTTTGTAAGAGACCATAGTCTCACTGAAAAAAATACAGCTATTTCTTGCTTCCACAAAAAGGTGGTTTTTTTTCTTTTACCAGATGTATCTTCATAGCTGAAATTTTATTAAAATCTGTGATTTTATTGTAAGGAACAATTTTACAAAAAATATCTGTAACACAGCACAAATGATTCATGCAAAGTGTACCTTCACATTCCACTTCAGTCCCTCCCGTGCTCAGTGATCGCCACTTCTCTTTGGCACGAGCCAAGCAAATATCATACAGTTCTGGAAAAAGAAAACCAAATCCACTATTTGTGTATGCTCATTGTCCACTGTCAGATACTATCTACCACAGGAGCAATGCTGCACCAGTCATTACAAGGAACAGTATCTCTAACATAGCAGTTGAGCTTCTAAGTAGGTTATGGTTCTGAAAAACTGTTCCACTGACCTATAACTTACTAAGTGAAAAGAAAAGGCAACCTAGGCACTCATTGTATTTTGTGTTCAAGTATTTACTTTCCTTGCAAAACAATTAATTATATATGTTAGTCTTTCAGAACTGTTTTTCTGTACTTTGAAGCAGGCCACTATTTCTATTTTTCGCACACAGACATAAAAGTACAGATTTTCTCCTGGGTATTTTAGTGTCTCATAAACCTGATGTCTTGCTCTAAATCAAAGGAAACACACTCAGAGACATTACAAAATTAACAATTCTAAGTTTCAAAAAGGAGAAAAGCTTGAGTCAGTAATTCTGACCATTTCCATCTAACTTCTAAGCCAGACACAGTGACAGCAATAATCAGAAGCAAGTCACAGCAGCAGTCCCATAGCAGCTGCAAGATTAAAAGACACTGTATTTTTGAATAAGACATGTCAAAGCACAATCAGATAATGTCTCCTCACACCTATGCCTCAGGTTCTGACACACCATAATAAATACCAAACTGTCCCCTTATTACTTCTCTTTTAGAAAATGCAGACAGAACTACAGTCTCACCATGGGTGATGTTTAACTCGTTGCCAATTGCCAAGCTCCAGACTTTGCCTCTCACGCTGGGTGGAATGCCCTGCCACCACAGCTCTCGAACTTTACGGGAACAACACCTGTTTAAAGTAAAACAGATCATTCCAAGGAACAACTCACTGCCAGCTGAACTGCAAATGCATCTTCCTCCTGCCAGTGAAGGCATCCAAACTAAAATTAACATCAACAGGCAAAGAAGTCAAACACTATTTGCACATACCCATTCTTTAGCACCATTTCCCGTTGAACAGTAAATGAAAGCTTATTTCTTTCCAAGTTAATGACTTATTTTGACAAAAGCACTGCAATGACAGTATCCATAATCCACAACTACACCTGACCAGCAAAAATTGTAAGGGATGGAAATGATCAAGTGAGAACGAAATCCTTATCTGTGCTATTGCCTATGCTAAAGATTTGACATGTCCATGTAAGATTAAATACAGAAACAGGTTATGGAAGTCTACCCACTCCCCTCTGTCATCACCCTGCTTTGCAAATGAGACATGCAGTTTCCCATGCAGCTCTGCAGCTCTAACCCTCCAGAAAAATGCATGAAGATGTAAAAACCAGTAACTTTTAGGAACATGAAAGCATAAGAGCATGAAAGACATTTTATCAGAACACAGGCTTTGAAACAGCTGCAGCTGATGTTCTCAATCTGAGAGCCCCAAAGGAAGAACAGAACAGCATCTAAGCACCAATGAACGTTCATGGCAGCCACAAAAAAAACCCCCAATAATCCATTTATCTAAAGGCAGATTCTGCACTAAAAAGTGAAATACTGAATACATTGGGCAACTTCTGGATTTACAAGCCAATACAGGAAAAGGTATCCTTATTTTTACAGCAGCCATAACAGATGCATCTTCAAATACTGAAGACAGACATGTAAATCTCCAATTTGCTTATACTTAACTTACTCCTTCTGTTCTCCAGAAGTGCATTTTCCAAAAAATTGTGTCCATATTATTAACATACATTCTCAGGACAACTGAGTTTCATGATTAAGCAAATTGCAATTTTGAGTGCTGTGGAGGTTGGTTTATGTTGCTGTAGTGGGTGGGGCTGTTTTTTCAAGAGGGCTACCAAAGTCCACAAAAAACTAGAGAGTGAAGGTAGCTTACTGTTTTGGTAGGAAACCTTTCAGCACTTCATATTTTTAAAAAATAACTTTTCCCTATTTCTCTTTTCTATCACTTGATTAACCCAGCAGGTATACCATTCTGTAACCAAAGAGGCTTTAATGATACCATACATGTACTTCAGTCTACCTCTGATATAACTGCATCGACAGCTCAATTAGTCAAGGAAAGTTCAATTCTGATAAATCCATGGTGTTCAAGCATTACATTTTCTGCTTTTGCATTCTCCACCACAGATCACTTCTCAGTTTCACAGTTTCTGAATACACAGAACCTCCATTAAAGACAAATAATAAGAATTAGAACTGCATCACTTCCAGCCACCTTGTAGAAATAATGAAACCTATATTGTTCAATTTCTCTGCAGCTGTCCAAAAGTGAAACTCAAAAGTTTCCAAGAGTATTTCAAATTATATTTGCTAACCTTGCAACTACTGTTCAGGACAGAGACTCTGCAATTTTAATTAAAACCCATACTGTCTTACATAGTTTCCCAGTTGGGCAAGATTTCGTTGTTCCAAGTTAAAACAGCATTGCCGATGCTGTCTTCCAGTTTACAGCGTTCTTCCAGCTGTTTCTTTCTCTTCTGGGCTTCTTTAAGCTCTGCAAAAAAAAGCAATTTCCTTTTAAAGTTAATAAAACCAGAAACCAAATGTCAGAGTTAGCTAGTCATGGCTATTCATCTGCATATAAGTACATTATAGTCAACTAAATGTACAGTGGACTGTTTAAATCTAGGCATTTCCCAGGCATACAACAAGCTAAGAAGTGATGTCAAATGTAAATAAAAAGAACAAAGTGGAACTATGTATAAGGCTCATTTTTGATGGATGGGAGAAATGGAGTTGGAAGATATATGGCCTCTTTGACCCTTCAACTCCAACCACATAAGTAAGTTTGAATCAGCATCTGATAGCCAGCAGCCCCACACAGAAGGCCATGTCACCCTTTTTTTGGCAGACTCAAAAAATACAGGCTAAAATAATACAAATTTTGTACTGTTTCTCACTTGAGTGCCATCTTTGTAAATTCACATGTAGATACACTGTCAGGAAGTCACAAGAGCCACATTTTTGATGCTACTTAGCACATGATTAATGTAATGTCATACATCACAAATGTATATATACACACACTGGAAACCTTCAGCTCATTAATAAAAAAATCACTCAGTTTTAATTCTTGCATCATCAACTACTATTTTTTCCAATGCAAATTTGTTAAATATACAATTTAACAGATGCAGGCAGACACTCTTTCTAGCAGCACTGTGGAAATAGAGGACATATGCATGCACAAACACACCCCATCTAAAATACAGGAAGTTACTGACCTGAGAAGGAAAAACTAACTGAAAACCAGCAGCTTTTGGAATGAACACACACAACCTGACTGGTACACTTAAAAGCCCAACAGAAGCTGTGCCTGAGCAGAAACATAGTAACTGCCTCATAGTATTTTCAGCTCTGATACGAGCTCTTCTTAAGTCTGCTAAAATGCAAGCTTTGGATTTTCCTCTGCACCAAAAGAGGGTGTTTCATCCTTTGATTTTCTGACCTCTACAGATTACATCAGTCTCCAAAGCTGCTTGTGTGGAGTGACTTCAGGGAAAATGGATTTGTCAGTGTATTTGTCTGGATGGAATGACATACTCCAGTGAAGACAGCACAAGGACCTGGCCCTTTGCCTAACCTGAGCATCATTCCATTTCACCCAAGTCATCTACTCTACATGCAAAGAAAGAACAGAGAAACTCTTTGGACTACTACATACTAAATGGATACACTAACATGTGAGTCACATAAAGTTAGAATTTCACTGGTAGGTGCATGATGTTCAAAGCCACAAGGGGATACTCTTATTTATATGTCAACTGCAGAAAGCAAGCAAGTCCTGTGGTTTATATCACCTGTCCTCTGTTTCACATAACTATAGGGTCTGCCTGGCAGGAAAAAAATATTTCCAGTAGATCTCACTGGACAAAATCTTCTATGAGTCCAAATTTCCTATTAATGCAACACTTATTTTCAGTTAGAAAATACAGATTGTCAAAAATATCAGGAGAAGGAAACCACAACTGTCAGCTCTACCTGATATGAGACACTTCTGTGAACAATGTCAGACAAGAAATTATGAGCAAAACCTTGGGAAAGCTGTGACTTTAAAGTGGAAGACATTATCAAATGAACATAGCTACATACATTTTTCTATGTGGAAAATTTTGTATTTATGTACAGCCTGCATAGGTTGCTCCCAGTATGAAACTATGATATATCCTGTAGTTAACTAGGTCACTCTAGTCTTCACTAATTTGACTGATAATGTACTTCAACATATTAGGAAGTTTTTTAATACACAGATACCACTCAACTACTAAGAGTTAAAAATTAAAAAATTATTTCCTGCTAGATTTTAGGATTGGTTTTTTCTTCAGCTTGGGCTGGGGCTTTTTAATTAAACTGCCTCTCTCTTGTCTAGGTTGATTCCTCTTTGAGGGGACGTACAGATCCCTCATGTTATAGAGCAACAAACTGACACAAGTGCATTTCAGGTTTAGAAATATTCCTTAGCTTTACTTCTCTGAAGACAAGAAATTCAATCACCTCTTTTTTTTGCTTGAACCACCATCTCTTCGTACTGTTGTCTGTGCTTCTGAGCTTCTTCTGCTGGTTTTGCAGGGAGGTTCCTTAAATTAAAAAATAAAAAGAAAGGAAATCAGTATTTAAAGTTGGCATGTCTGTCTTACAAAGAAAATTCTAGACACTTCTAAAAGAAAAGTATATACTGCTTCTTGTCAAAACATTTGATCGAAGAGCACAGCAACAGAGTCTTGGAAAGATTTTAATTTCTTTTTGCCAGAGTCAGCAGAAGAGAAGGGAAGAACACTGACCAGCTATGACTACTTTTATACACAAAATATGCTGAGTAATTTCCTTATGTTTGGTAATTCCAGCATTTTTTGTTATTAAACTAACTGAACCCACAGGCTGAGCTTCATAAGGTAAGGGAATATACCGGTATAGACCAAGCTGGTAGTTTAGATATAAACTGATCTCTACAGATAAGATACAAAACCATACACTCTCTTACTGTGCACTTCATTTAAGAGTTTTATCTACAACTTTCTCTACTCATGCAGTAATAACTCCCTGCAGCAGCTTCCTCTTCCCCTCTGCTCTCTGACACCCCATTTCTATTTTAAAGGCTAAAGTCCTCCCTTTCACATCTACAGCAGCAAGTTGCACTGGAGGCATCCTCGATATTCTCCAGTTATCAACAGCAAGACAGTTTATATCTTTGGTTAATAAAAAACATATGCAAAAATTCACTTTCACATTCCTGTAAGGTGTCACACATGAGGGCAGCTGCTAGCCATCAACACAATCACCATTAATAGTAGTTTGCTTTACTATTTACATAACCACAGTACCTGGAAAGTATGCAGAGCCATGTGACACGTGCCTCTGAATACATTTTTTTAATCAAGACTGTTGCAAGAACAAGAAAAGTGTATTTTCACATTTGTGTCTTTGTTAAGCACAGAGAGCAATCTACTCCTTTTCCAGTTCATTTATATAAATTGATCAGCATTTTTTTAAATCCAAGTCTTTAGAAATGGTGTAAGTTAAGAAAAGTTTGGAAAGGAAAATCAGATGAAACAATGCAAGTTCTAATATCTTAAATTCCACCACTTCAATCTTCTCTCTTAATTATATGACCATATATGTGAGATGATACATACTATCTATTAAGGTTCAGTAACACTTTTTCCAGGTAAAGGTACAGGGACTATGGAATATTTACTGATTTTTCCTATAAAGTTTTACCTAAGCCCTACAACTGAGTGCAAAATCAAGAGGAGCAACTTCAGAGAAAAATCTCACTTCATTTTTCTTCTGGAAATCTTAAATCTTTTCATCAGAGGCAAAGCAAAAAGAAATTACTTAAAACCTAACAGTTAAAAAAAAACCAGTACGGGAACTGTGAGTAAATGATTTAAAAAAGAGGACAGCACTGTTGCCCAGAGCAGTTTTTCCTAGCAGACAAAAGAAATAATGATTCAGTTGTCTAGAATGTTAAAAATACCTCTTCTGCTAGAAGTTCCTCAGCTTATCAACAATAGGAAAAAAGTGAAACCTGAATGTTATCCCGTAATGTATCACTAATTCAATCAATCTGAATACTGTACTTCCCAGTTTATCTCACATGAAGAATGATTTTTAACATAGCTTTTAAATATAACAAATAAGCTAGTCTGCATTGTTTCTATCTATACATAATAAAACCTGCTATAACAAACACTCACTCTTACATTGTTCTAGATGTCCCATGACAACTTATCACACGTCTACCAGTCAAGCCAAAAAGTGCCCTAAATCACCCTACAACTAAACTACTTTGGTATGAGCATTCTTCATGCAGATTTGCTGATGAAAACATAGACCTCTGTTATGCTAGCTCTTTCCACTAATGCACTGCTATATTAAAAATGTAGAGGCCATGCCTGCAAAGTTGGGTACCATTCATAAATGGACTAAACATGACTGCATTTGCTTTAATTCAGTAGCAAACCATGGCAAAGCAGCTGCTGGTGAATCCTTCTGGAATTAGTCTGCATAAGAATCTGCTTGCAGTAAGAGAAGCATGGAAAAAACTCATCAAGTACTTGACAACCTTTAAAATGTGATGCTGAGCCCATTGCACAACAGTCATTATCTTGTTTCATTATTTATGGAGGTGTGGTCTTCCTCTGTGTAAACAGGACACTGTATCCTTGCTTCTCTATTTCTTTAGTGTATACTAGCCTCACTTCTATGCTTATATTCTCTCAGGGAAAAATAAAAATCCCTCATTCATGTTTAGAAGGCAGAACTACTCCAAACTAGAGCTCTGTCCCCCTAATTACCTCCTTTCATAGAACGCTATTCTTTTGCTATAAAATAAGGTTACTTTTGTTTGAATATCTTTTTCTGTTATCACCCTACTTTCACAATCACTAGCCCAAAAAACCCCTAATAATCTATTTTCAATTTTAAATTATCTGTTTAAGTTAGAGTAATCAAATACATACAGTAAGAAAAGCTTTGCTAGCCTAATTTAAAAATAGAAACCCCTGCTCTGGTACTTCCCCAAACTTACGCTGGTCTGTCCTCTAAAATAAGTGCTGTAGTGGAGAGTGGTTCAAAATCCAGATTCTTCCTCACATTCTGTTTAGGAGAGAGTGGTCTGTGAGCTCGTCCAGTTTTTTCTTCATATTCCTAAAGAAGAAGAAGAAGACAGGGCAAGTTAGGAAGAGTGGAGAACAAGATGCACAAGAGAATTTAGAAAGGTCTACAAAAGTCATTGAGATAATGCTTTCACATCTCTGTCCAACTACAGTTCCTTTAAAGCTTTTCAACTAAAGGAACCTCAAAATTGAAAACAAAGTTAAAATTTATGTTTAGGACTGAGTTTTTATATTTTTTTTTCCCATTCTTCTATTTGTAGAAACATCTTAAGTTCCTCTGACTGACAGCCTGCTCTTACAAAGCACTGCTAAGAATGAGTTTACAAATAGCAGATACTATCTGAGATATAAAATAAAACCCATTGATATTATTTTTGGTTTTATTTACATGGTTTTGAAATTGAAGCCAAAAATGACCACAAGCTCCCTGTTATAGTATCTCATTGTAAGATTTCTCCTACCAAAACTCTTTTCATATGCAATAGTTCAATGATGGAAAAAAAAAAATGGTTATTAAAGTCACATATTGACACAAAAGTCACACTTGGTATATGATACCCTGAAACAAATCCTAACGGAGCATAATATATTGTGTTTATTGTAATACAGACACTGACACACTGGAGGACTAGCAAAGAGGCACCAAGATGACTGAGGTCTGGAGCAAGTGCCACATGAAGAGAGGCAGAGAGAACTGGGCTTGTTCAGCCTTGAGAGAAGTCTTTCTAGGCAGCAATAACAGGATGGTGAGGCTGAGCAAAAGTCTCTTAGGCACTTGTACAAAGACTATGAGGACAACATGCACAAACTGCTACAATGGGAATTCTGGTCTCGGGGGGTGGGGAAAATCACTACCAGGGTAGTCAAACACTGGGACAAACCCCCTGAGACATGGCAGAACCTCTGACCTTGAAGGCATTCAGAGCTCAGATGGATAAGCTCTGGTTTAAGCAGGCTCTGCTCTGAGAGGAGGGTTAGCCCCTCAGAAGCCCTTCCACCCTTCACTACTGTATCACCATGATCTACATTAGAAGACTGCATCACATGTACCATGCTATTTTTAGTTTTCCTACAAATACCGTTTCGAAAGAAAATGTACCAGAAACATTACCTTGTGGGATAAAATCACCTTTACACAACAGCCATGTACTCCAAAGCCTGAAGTACTATAGCAAGCTTTAAGTATTCTAAGTATCAGTGATATAAAAACAATAAACATGGTCTAATTATCTTATAGAAAAAACAAATCTATTTCGGTGACACTTTTACGTTCAACTTCATAATGAATTTTGCCACTTCCAAAAATCATTTGCTTTCATGTGTAGCTTGTTTATACCATTCCAATTAAAATAATAATAGAAAAGAAACTACACTGTGAAAACTAATCATTATAAATGAGCACTATGAACAGTGTTCCAGCCATAGACTCTTTTCCACTAGCACAAACAGCTCCTGAAATCGTACTGATATCTTTTTCTCAATCTACATTGTCAATTATGTCAAAACTTCCTTGGACAATAAATCTAACCTTTCCAACATAATCAGGACAGCCTGGATCATTCAAGAGCTAAAAGAGGATCCCTGTCACTTCCAGAGAGGCCTTCTCCTCCAACCCCACCTTAAAATAAACCAAAACAGTGGATGAAAAAAACATGTAAGAACACAGACCAACACATCTGTCTGTCACTTTCTTCTCTACATCATGCAATTCAAGTCTAGTTCAAGCAAGTTCTGTGGGACTCATGGCTGCAGGTTTGTGAAGTTCTTGGGATACAGAAAAAAAAAACCCTCTTTTTCCTTGTTTGTTAACTGGGCACTGACTCAACAATCAATGCTATGATGCCTGCACTGCTGTGACGGGAAATATTGTCATGAATTTGGAATGTCTGGCTCATTAATACCAGTTAATACTGCTATGCATGACATCAGTTTGAAAACAAGGAAAAGAACCAAGAAAAACGTATTTTAACTATTGAACAGTACTTAGCTTTGTTTAGTAAAGGGATAGTGCTCATGCTGACAAAGCTGTTCACAAACACCCCCCCCCTTCAGTGATAAAACAAGCAAAGAAGTATTATTGAAAAGGTAGTGTGGTTGACAGCATATACATAAAGCTAAGACATAATTCTTGCCTTAATAACTCCGTGTGAGCAGCTGATAGTGACCAGTGTGTATGAGTGCATCATCATACCATGCTTCAGCCACACCATCAACTGCAAAGTACATCCACTATCCTGACAGGCACAAAGCAAAAGGCTATTCTTTCTCCCAGTCTCTCTTAGAAGACTGATTTTTTTATTAGCTATTTTCCAGACATCAACATAGTCAAATATTAATCTCTATTACTGTTTCCACAGAGAAGGTGAACCCTGTCCCTAGATCTAACAGTTCTACTCCTTTAAGACACTAGTAGTGAAATAAAAACCATCCAGCATCCACAAGAAACTGCTAATATAAAGAAATTATAATATACTGATCTCCCTAAAGCATCACAGAACTTGAAATTAAAACACAAGCACTCAGTGATTATTACAGTAAAAGTTCCAGAAAAGCTGCTTAATTTTGGCTTCTGAAAATTCTTTTCACAGTCTTCTTTCACTGAGAGCCAACTGCAGAGCAAAATTGCTTTCAGAAGACAAGAAGAACTGTATACAGTAGGTTGCAATGGAAATTTTATTCAATACAGCAGAATTAATCTGGAAATTTCACTCAGCTAAGCACAAAGTTTTCCAGACCAGCACTACACACATAATTCTTCCAAGAATTATTTGGTTAAGGGATGTGTTACTTTAGAATATGAGTGGCTAGTTACAGTACTGGCATATTCATGTAGAAAATCAAACCTCTTGAAGAGCAAAAGCCCACCCTGCATTTCGGTAAGTATCCATGGATTTGTTCTACTCAGCACTACCCTACATTAAAGAAACCAGACTAGCACAAAAATGGGAGTGGCATATTTTATCAGATTAAAAGTATGAATCCTTTGTAGTAATTTCATCTCTTTCATTGGTAGCCAAAAAAGAATAAAAATGTCTATTTTGTGACAACCGTCTTGTACAAAACTGTTTCTTAACTAGAAAATATTAAAAAAACCAAACTAAAACCTTACATACACCCCCCAAAAAAAATGAAATCCTCCAAATTCAGAGAAGATAAAAGTCTGTGAAAATGATCTTTTATTCCAGTAAGAAAAGCATGCAATTTTTTAACAGAGCACAAGGTATGATACAGCAGTGAAGCAGACTGAAGCCTCCACAAACTCATATTAAGAGTATCTGCTGAGTGAGCACATACATGTATTTGCACAGACAGGCATACTGCAATAGGCTGAACCACACAATAGCTCATCTTAAGCTTTCTCATTTTTTAGAAATGAAATTTTTTAAAAAATGAGACCCAAATCTCTCACAAGTACAAATAACTCAGCATCTCTTTAAATCCTATATGGTAATTGGGGGCTACTAAGCTAGTATGGTTACAAGTTAATTTTACCAGCAATTCAGGATGAACTAATTGTTTATCAGTTAGAATGCATCCTTATCAGTGAGATCATTTAGGCTTTCTTCCAGGTTTCATCTTAACCTATTCAGCATTCAGCCACAGTAGCTGAACTAGGGTTTGAAGATGTATTAAGACAGTGTGCTGTAGATTAAAGCACTGATTTAAAAAATCCCAAACAAACAACAAAGCCCACAGAAACACGTATCTCTGAACCAAGTTTAGTTCTGGGTGGAACCTGGAAGCTTCGCAGGTGAGATGCAAGAAGCCCAAGTTGTGGTGATCCTCCACAATTCTACACAAGAAAGAGAAGCTAACGTGCAAAGGGATCCTACACCGTCTCTACGGAGAAAAACAGACAACCCACCGGAACACAGGACATGTACTAGAAGATCAACTGTGCAACCCTGGAGAGGGCTGTGTGGCTTCTCACAGGCACCGAGCCTCCGCGAGGATCAGAAGCACTGCATAACTGAACCTACAATACCACAAACTCCTCTATCAAGGTCATCTTGTTTTGGCCCTGTTTCTTTAAATGTAACCACTCTCTGAGAAAGCCTAGTATAAAATATTCATGCTAGGCGCCAGTGGCAGACATCAGACTACTAGACTCTTGCTCCATGGCTAGGAGCTCTGCACGGGACGGGAGACAGCTGGGCCTAAGCACACCCGCGGGCTCCCAGAGAACAGCCTCCACACCAGAAAAGCCCCAGCCCCGGGAGGGCCTGTGCCACCGCCTTCCACCCCTGGCGGGGGTCTCACTGCCCTGCCCCGCCCCGCCTCGCCTCGAACAAAGGGGATCCCTTTCCCAGTAAGTTGGTTCTCCACTGGACCCAGCAAGGCGATTTAAAATCGGACACGGCTGGGCTTACTGATACACATTAAACTCCGCGCCCACGCATCCCGCCTCCCCGCGACCCAAGCACCCAGCCGCCCTACCCCACCCCTGTCCTGCCCTGCCCGCCGGCTGCCCGCGCCCACCCGCCCAGCGCGGCCTCACTCACCATGAAAGCTATAGTCCTTCACAGGCAGCAGCGGCGGCACCGGAGCCCCATGCCCGCCCCCGCTCTGCGGGTCCAGCTCCCCGCTCCGCGGCGCCGCCCGGGCCCGCACGGCCTCGCGGGCCGGCCGCCCGCCCCTGCCCTCCACGGGCACAGCGCCTCCACCCGCCCCGCCAGCCCCGCTAATCACCCGCGGAGCCGCCGCACCCGATCGGTTCTCTCCGTCTCGCCCAGCGCTGCCTGAGCACGCAACGACGCGCCCGACGGCAGCCCCACGGGGAAGCGGCGGCCAAGAGCCCTAGCTGCGCGGGTGGGGGAGCGGCCCCGGCTGGTGGGACACGTCGGGACCTGCACTACTACCACGCACACACCCCCGGACGGTAAGGGCTTGTCCTGTCAAGTGCCGTCCTCCACCTGGCACACGCTCCCCGCCTCTTGTGCCGCCCGAGCAGCTCTTCCCGGCCCACTTCAGACCTAGATCCGAGATGGGTAACTGAAACCTTCCACGAACTCTTGTGCTTCGGCTACAATCTCCTTTATCTTTGCCTAAAGCAGCCCAGAATTATAGGTGCTGGTTTAGGACGCAGCTGCATTCCTGACGTCTCTCGCCCTGGGTTTCCCCACACTCATGGTTCCATTCCTTGGCTCCAAGCCGGGTGTTTGTGGGTACCGGTTACCGGTACTGTGCCTTGCCGAGACACCCTCTGCGACAGTCCTAAGTGCAAGAGCAGCTAAACCTCACCGGCCCTTAAATCAATTCCGAAGAAGCACCAGCAGCATTATGATGAAAGACTTCCTTATAGCATAAATATCTTTTCAGTACAATTCATGATCTGTCCTCTTCAGGCAGCTGTAAGACACATACAAACACATCTTTCCCACAGTTCCAACTTTCAGGTCACTTATTGTTAAATATTTGGCCTTGATACAGTTGAATTAAGTTTGCCGTTTTTCCTTTCTCCAAAAGCTCTGTTATCTAACTCAGTGGAGATACGCAAGTTGCCCCATCTTTGGCAAGCCAGCATTTTACCCTATTCTCTATTCATCTGCAGCTGCTAGTTGTCCTTGTCTCAGCACTGTACTAGGAATTTCATATTCCTTCATCTCACTAACTTTGGTTTGCAACTCCCATGCTGCATTGCTCATGGCCTTCACCAAGGCCTGATCGTGAATCACAAAATAAGCAGCGAGGATGGACTTGAAAACAACCAAAGTCACTCGTGTTCTGCTTTCAAAAGGTACCCTTGCAAAAGCTAGATAACTTACAGAAAATTGCTAGCTGTTGTATTAGCTATTGTGCTCAACCTGAGACTTCTCATCTCATTGACAGATGATGATGAGCAGCTGATTGGTTAAAAGTATATCAACTTCATTCCTGCCACCATCAATTAATTACAAATACCTGCCACCCAAGTATTGAGTGTTAGAGCACTAAGGCAAGGCAACACAGGTCATGAAAAGCACTACAGCTTCCAATTCTAAAGCTTGTTCAAAACAAAAGGTTAGTTCTCAGCTAACTGAAGCTGTAAATTATCACACATATCAGAAAACAGTTATGTAAAATTACAGCTATTAACACAGAAAAAACTTGAGACCATGAGGAAGAGCAACCTTAGGGGAACAACAGTATTCCTGTGGTATCTGTGGTTTCACAGGCTGAAAACAGGCGATATTGCAGCTCATTTGGACATCATCATCATGGCTAGGCTTTGCGAACGAAGATTTGGGAAGGGCTCTACCCACGTTTGTTGCAAGCGCGTTGGTGGCTAAAAAGGCCAATACGAGATAGGCATGAGCGGTTGCAAAAGGCACAGCAGAAAGACTCCTTGATGGTGTGTTCTGCAAGGCATGATTCTTTCTGCCTTGTCTTTTCTCCTCAAGGGTGATCCTGCATGCTTTCTCAAAAGCATCCGCAGCGTTACAGATGGTGTATCTCCAGGCCTCCCGCTCAGAGCTCAAATCAATTCATTTGGACATAGGAAATAGCTATTTGTCAATCCACAAAAAAAGGAGGTCAATCACCTATGCATTCTACAAAACACAGACTGGGAAAGAGTGACGCCTCATAAAAGATGATGAAGGGGCTGGAACATCTTCCTTATGAGGAAAGGCTGAGGGAGCTGGGTCTCTTTAGCTTGGAGAAGAGGAGACTAAGGGGTGACCTCATCTATGCTTTTAAGTATGTGAAGGGTGGGTGTCAGGAGGATGGGGTCAGGCTCTTCTCAGTGAAGCCCAGTGACAGGACAAGATGCAATGGCTGTAAGCTGAAGCATAGGAGATTCCGTGTGAACACACGTAGAAATTTTTTCCCAGTTCAGGTGCCAGAGCACTGGAACAGACTGCCCAGAGAGGCTGGGGAGTGTGCTTCTATGGAGGTATTCAAAACCCCTCAGTTTTGTTGGACTGATTTGGTTATTTTGGTAATATCTGCTGTAGGGCAGGGGAAACGTGGAAGTAAAATGAAGGACAAGGAACAAGCACCAGGACTGTTCCTTTCAGAAGCTGAATTGAAAGCAGCAGATCATGAAACTTGCAATGATCGAAATCAAGAAAATGAGATCTGATTCTTGACACAGCATGAGGCCATTAAAATCAATTTTATTGGAGGCTCTTACATATTCAGTAATCAAAGAATGAGAATGGCACCTTAGACGAAGATCAGAGTATGAGAATAGCCTTCAAAACTTAACAGAAAGAATACAAACTGCTGAGCTCAGATATTAAACTTTCATACAGCTCCTTAAGGACTACATTTCCTCTTACGTTACAGAAAGGATACCAGAGCAGAAGATAGCAATGTGGTGACAGAACCTGACTGAAATAACATTGTGTGTGTGAAGTTTTATATTCCAGCACGACATTCTGCTCATCTGCTTGAATTAGGTATGCTTAAGGAATGTAAGGGTAAGAGGCTATGGTGAGTTCACATGAGGAAAACCTCACACTACTTATATTTATCATTTCAAGTGCTCTGAAATTTCCCCTTTGAGAAGCACCTGCTTTTCTTCTGATTATAGGGGATATGGGACTTTAGCCTGTAACTGTAGTCTTACACAATGACACTGAAGTAAAATAAGTAAAATAATGCACACATCTTCCAAGTTTAACAGTAAAGAGAAGCAGAAGCTGCATACTCTCCACTGTAGTCCTGTGCTGCAGCTACTGTACTATTTTAACAATTTTTTACATACATGCATTTTTATAGTATCATATTTTAAGCAATGGAGGTATCAAATTAAGGAACACCTAAAATCTAAGCCTAAACAAGGCCAAATTAGGTCTTCCAAGAAAGAGTAATAGTTTGCAGCTTTGGAGTCTGTCACCTCTAATCATGCAACATGCTACATATCAGATGGTTCGCATGCTCAAGGTTCATGTTTCATTCATGCTGTACGTAAATAATTTAAGTGCTTTCTGGTTCATACAGAGTGACATGCTTTACTCAAAAAAAGAAATGAACCTGGAACAGTTCCCTATATTTGAAGTATGCTGAGAGACAAAGCATACCTATAAACCATGTGACTTAAGAATCGCTCTTTATTGTCAAATGTGAGATCTTTATTCAGACTGTATAGCATACAAGTGACTTCAGTATGAATCACAGTAACAAAACCCCTCAATCCTATTACTTAGAACACTGATAATGATGTAATCTGCATATACAAATATGTGTATGGTTTGCCTATATACTGACACACTGCAGCATCAAACAAGTGGAAACATCCACAAGAAAGGCTTCTGGCAGGACAAGCATCTGCCAAATGCTTGAGCAAGAGGATACAAAGTAAATGGTTATTTTACTTTTTTTTTTCCCTAAATGAACATCTGCCAGAAGAAAGTACTACCAACACCTGCTTTCAAGTCTATTTCAAGTACATTTAATGTCACTTCAGGAGACTAGGACTACACTGAATATAGACTGCATGTGAAAACATAATTTTACATAAATTATGTCTGCTCACTGATCTCTCCACCTCATTTTTCTGTGTAGCCTCATCACCATACCTTCCAAGTAACCTCAGCAACTTTTTCTTTCGACATTTCACACTACAGCTGATGTTACAGAAGAACACACATCTTTCCTATCTAGTCTCAAATTACATGCTCCTCAGTCTTGTTGAAATGCAGGTCAGAACTGACCTCCTCCTTCTGAGTTGGACACAGAAATAAAAGGACTCTCCATACCACATCAGTTTTATGTCGATGCCATTCTGAAATGGGCAAAGCACCAGCTTAACTCTGAGATAAAGGAAAGGAGCCACATTTTATCTTGAAAGTTCTCAAATCAGTTGCAGATATGACCTCAAGTACTTCCAACCTTCAAGACAACATAAAAGGCCCCCCTACTTACCTACAGAACTTCAGTAGGTACACTGAACTAGTGTGAGAAAAGGTACTTCACTTGATACTCTTAAAAATATTCCACTTTCCCTCCTCTTTAAATCCCTCTGCTATCTTCTGTTTTGCTTCCTAACCAACATTTGTGTATCTCTAAGGATCTCTGACTTTTCCAAGTTTGGTACTTGTCTGCCCTAAAAAATGGTAGAAGAACAAGGCAGTAAGTGTATTGCACTAAAGTCTCCGAGTGGTTTCTACATCCGTATCTGCTTCTTTGATCCCTGACATTACTCTTGAAGCAGTTACTAGTGCCAATTTCTTGCATGTCTACTAAAAGCTTATTTTGTACTCATACAGATGGTGTGCTTCATATTATTTCTCATCACCTGGTGGACTCTTGTGCATTGTGTTTCATTTTACAAAAAAAAAAAAAAAAGCCCTGCATCAACATGTAAGTTTTCCTGAATATAATTTTCTTTCCAACTTAACCTTCTCAGTCCTCAGAAGAGATTGTAGCTTTTTAAAACTACACAAATATAAATAAAAAGATATGAAGGAAAGCACTATACCTTCACAGTCTAGCTTAAAGTGATGGCTGTTTCCAGACTTTAATATTCATGAAACTGTTGTCACTGAACTTTGTCATGCTAAAGACAGCTCAACAGAGCAAAAGAAAACTGTGGCAATTACTAACAGGCACAAAATAGGTGTAATAAAATTATGGTGAAAAATGAGATCAAGTATCCTCAGAGAGGGAGAGAGAATGAAAGCACAAAATCTGAAGACATTTTCCCAATCTTTCTCAGAAAGACACCTAAGGAAAAAGTACATCTAGTTTTCTGACATTCTTGCATCTGGATCCTCAGGGTTTCCAGTAACACACATACAGTAACTAATTCATTTTACAGAGCCAAAGAACATCAGCTTTGTTTGTTGTTGCTAGTGAGCACAGCAAGAGTTAGCCTTTCAAAACCTTCACCTCCTCCTCATTCTTTAATTTTAGGTGAAGTTTGAGGTGTATAAACTGAAAGACAGACAAAGAAAATCTTTGAGTCAGGTTTCCTGGAAGCTTGTTTCTCTTTAACACAAAGATAACATACTGAAGTCTAGCAACTTTCTCAATTTTACATTTTTGCAATGCAATGGAAGTTGTAGTCTCCTGTTCGAGTAGGCAGTTCCACCACAATATTTAGAGGCTAACACATCTGCCTTGAAGGATTTGTCTCTGGCTCGGCTTCACAGTAATGTTTTGTCAACTGTTTGTGCAATGCAACATTCAAAAGTATGTGCTGGTATTTCCAGGCTTGCTCTCTACAGTTATCAATTTTAATTTAAAAACCTGGGGAGGGAGAAGGGGAGGAAAGGGAATCCAAAAGTCTCCTGGTGTTACTTATCCTTACTCCACGTGGTAGAAAGTTACCACACTGAAAAGACTTACTGGCTACCAAAAGATGCTTAAGGTGTTTAAGTATTTATCTATAAGCACCAGCAGGTAAATGCCAGCTCCATTTTGGATTCTCATTTAACAACAAATGAAAAGAAACTTCCATCCATATATTAGACTTTCTGAAAACTTGTCTTCCCTAGCTTCCAATTTCATGGGTAGGAGGAGTACTTCCTCAGAAGTCAAGCATTTTTCCATGACTTTGTGATTTCCTTTATCTAAAAATAATCTTGGGCCATATGAATTTATATTCCATCTCATGCTAACCATCAACATGGGCTACAAAGAACTGTTTTAATTAAAATAGACAAACTTTAGATCTCACTGGACAACTTTAAGCTTACTGCATTTCCCCTAAAACATACCACTGGCATTGAAACAGACCCTTCAGTAGAGACTAGCAGCTGACAATTTAACTGCAATAACAACTAACAGAGCTTATACTTCTATTTATTATCTTTATTCCAGAAAGGAATTAACACTACCTGTTACACCTATTTAGGACCCCTCCAGCTTCCAGGACTTTTGACCAGACAATTGATGAAGAGTTTTAAAGAGTGATAAAACTAAAATAAATGCTTTAAAGCTGGAAAATGAAAGGAGAAAAAACCCTCTCACTTCCTTTCAAAAATACTTTGTAGCTTCTCAGAACCAATAAAGCTGATACTCAAAGCTTATTATTTTCTACTATCCTGATGTTCATAACATATTCTGAGCTTTCACATGTAGATAACATTAGGGAAGAAGTTCCAATAGCATCAAAACAGCACTTTGGCAGCTAGACTCTGCTAGTTTATGGTACCTGGGTGGGTAATATTACATTCTGTTATTATTAAAAAACTCAGGAACAATCATTCTGCTGTAGTATCAAATTACCCTTTTGTTTACTGTGGATAGAAGCTACTACTCTTGTTTCATCTGTTTAAATGTGATAGATTTTTTTTGAAGCAGGCAATTTTCAAGTCAGGACAAGAGCAACACACTCTTTGTAGCATAATACAGCCTGCTGGAATTGCTGAATAATCTATTTCGTACAGCTCTTGTTGGAAAAACAAGATATTTTAGGACTTAATCAGTAACAAAACAGGTTTCCTTTATTTTTATTTACTTTCTCAACAATTAGATGCCCTTTACTTATGATTACAATTTAAAAATATATATATTTTTAATCGGATCAGAAGGAAAGGCACAAGACAGCAGTAAATTAAAAAACCTTGCAAGTTTTGGCTTACAATTCTTAAGTGGGAAAATTAGAGTTACACCTTTATTTCTAGGGACTGCAACAAGAATAAGCTAAGTTAAACTAACCACAGTAACTATGCCTTCTTACACTGCAATTGCATTTTTGTTTCTTCCTTTAAAAAAAATAAAGGAACTCAAAGCACAAAATAACAGATCTAAATTCTGCCTTTTTGAATGCTGACAAGTGGAAACGAACCCAGAGGAGGAGAACACAGGAAGTAACTCATTAGGGAACAGATCATCCTGAGTGCAATCACGAAGCACCTTCAGGATGGACATGGGATCCGACCCAGCCAGCACGGCTTTGTGAGGGACAGGTCCTGTCTGACCAACCTTATCTCCCTTTATGATCAGGTAACCCGCCTGGTGGATGAAGGGAAGGCTGTGGATGTAGTCTATCTGGACTTCAGCAAAGCCTTTGACACTGTCTCCCATGGCATACTCCTGGATAAACTGGTAGCCCATGGCTTGGACAGGTGCACTCTCAGCTGGGTTAAGAACTGGCTGGATGGCCAGGCCCAGAGACTGCCGGTGAACGGGGCTGCGTCCAGCTGGCAGCCAGTCAGCAGTGGTGTCCCCCAGGGATCAGTGTTGGGTCCAGTTCTGTTTAACATCTTCCTCGGTGATTTAGATGAGGGGATTGAGTCCATCATGAGTAAATTTGCGGATGACACCAAGTTGGGAGGGAGTGTTGACTTGCCAGAAGGCAGGAAGGCTCTGCAGAGGGACCTTGATAGGCTGGAGAGATGGGCTGATTCCAACAGGATGAAGTTCAACAAGGCCAAGTGCCGGGTCCTGCACTTTGGCCACAACAACCCCATGCAGCGCTACAGGCTGGGGACAGAGTGGCTGGAGAGCAGTCAGGTGGAAAGGGACCTGGGGGTGCTGATTGATAGGAGTCTAAACATGAGCCAGCAGTGTGCCCAGGTGGCCAAGAAGGCCAATGGCATCCTGGCCTGTATCAAGAATAGTGTGGCCAGCAGGACGAGGGAAGTGATCCTTCCCCTGTACTCGGCACTGGTGAGGCCATATCTTGAGTATTGCATTCAGTTCTGGGCCCCTCAGTTCAAGAAAGATACTGAGGTGCTGGAGCAGGTCCAGAGAAGAGCAACAAAACTGGTGAAGGGACTTGAGCACAAGTCCTTTGAAGAGAGGCTGAGGGAGCTGGGGTTGTTTAGCCTGGAGAAAAGGAGGCTCAGGGGTGACCTCATCACTTTACAACTATCTGAAAGGAGGTTGTAGTCAGGTGGGGGTCGGTCTCTTCTCCCAGGCAACCAGCAAGAGAACAAGAGGACATGAGCTTAGGCTCTGCCAGGGAAGGTTTAGACTGGGTATCAGAAAAAGTTCTTTACAGAGCGAGTAATCAGGCATTGGAATGGCCTGCCCAGAGAGGTGGTGGATTCACCATCCCTGGAGGTTTTTAAAATAAGACTGGAAGTGGCATTAGTGCCATGATCTGGTAATCATGATAGTGTTGGATTAAGGGTTGGACTTAATGATCTTGGAGGTCTCTTCCAACCCAGATAATTCTGTGATTCTGTGATTTACACCCTCAGAATTTTACTGCAGAACAGAAAACAACACACTAGACAGTTTATAGCCTAGAATGCTTTTAAGTGTGAATGAATTCTACATGCAAACACTCACTTTATTAACAGCTAGATCCCCATGTTGTAATGATTTATCCAGTCATCTATCCAAAGACAGACTCAGCACAAGCAGAAGACAACACTTCATCCAAAAGCGTAGATCAAGTTCTACCAGAATCAGCAGCCAACTTGAGCCAACCACTTCCTTTTCAAAAGGCCCTGAATTGACCATCTGAACACAGCATAAAGCATGGTTAAGACAAACACTTAGAAAAGCTCAGTATTTTTAGACAACTGCCACCCATCAGCAGAGGACTGCAGATGCAGAAGTGGAACACGTGGCAGCAGCTAGTTATGCTGCACAGCTTGCATCTGGAGTGCTCTTGCACACAAAGCTGCACAAGAACCTCCACACAGCAGTCAGTGGACATTCCTCTGTGCTTTTTGTGGGTTTGGGGTTTGTTCTGTGGGTTGTGCCCCCCCTCACTCTCTGGATAAAACACACTGCTCTCAACATCTTTCACTGTCTGCCTAAATCATGGGTTGTAGCAATTTCTTCCAGCATTTCCTGCTGGGTGCCGTGGCTCTGTAAATCTTTTCCACAAAGTATGCTCAAGTCAAAAACCAGATGTTGAGTAGTCATTTTATTAATCAACTAGGATTATAGCTTAAAAAAACACAAGGAAAAAAAAAATCAAGTGAAGATTTACTTGAATAACTGACCCAAATAAATTTACAAAGATACTTAGAATACTGTTATAAACTTAACTATTCATCCCATAAAAAAAAAAATCACCTATGAGCCAAGCAATATATTTAATCACTTTCAAGAGCTCATTTTCACTTTAACATATGCTGCAGAGTTGATCCCACATATAAAGATGATTGAATCATTACAGAAAAACTTAATTGGTAAATCTTGTTGACTGACTTGTTAGTGCGTTATTCCCAAAAGAAAGACTGTGGTGTCTCCAGCTCAAGACAGAGCAGTTCAGAAATTTTATCACTGGTACCAAAATGAGACTTTTCCATCTCATAGGAAGTTTACTGTTAATGTGAGGAAAACTTTTTTCCACAGTAAGAGTGACAGAACACTGGAACAGGCTGCCCAGGGGGGTTGTGGAGTCTCCTACTCTGGAGACATTCAAGACCCACCTGGACTCGTTCCTGTGTGACCTTATCTAAGGTGTCCTGCTTTGGCAGGGGGGTTGGACTTGATGATCTTTCTAGGTCCCTTCCAACCCCTAACATTCTATGATCTCCCCCCCTCCTTGAAACAAAGAGATGCAGGAATGATTAGAAAAAAAGAAATAAAGCAGTTTTGTAGGAGGTGCTGGCAGTTTGTATGATAGAAGCAATATTATATTAATGCAATCATCAAGGCTGAACAATCTGACTCAAATGACTGTTGTAGCTGTAAAAGAAGAGCAAGCAAGGAGTACTGAAAAGCCTGGCTCTAAGCTCTTACACTGCCACTCCATCTGCAAACAGCTCCTGAGCCCTTGCACACGCTTGTTATTCCCAGCTGCATATAAACCCCTCAGTTTTGCACTGCATCTGAGGTAAGCAGACTGTTTCTATTGTTGGTGGCTTCATGGGAGGACTCCAACTCCTCAGCTATTCATTTATTTGAATTTATTTTTAATTTAAATTTATTTAAAATTTATTTTGAATTTTATTTATCTGAATCCTTATCCTTATGGGAGAGGAAAAACAACCCACAACAAAGAACACCACCAAAGTCTTCCCCAAGCCCTCATATGGCTTTCAAAACAGAAATCCTTCCAAGTTTGGGAAGATAAAGATCCCTAAGTTAAAAATCAGAGCTACTTTTCATTAGGGAACTGCCACTAGAAGTTCTAAATATTCTGATATGGAATGTCAGCAAATGAGATCATAAAATATTTAGACTCAAATTTTTGAGCAAAGATTGTTACTGAAAGGTCTTAAGTGTTGTATGTGCTGAATTTTACTGGTATGGAAACTCAAAGAAAATTGAGACATTTCACCAGGCTCTTACTGGAATTCATATAATTAAAGCTGGATTGAACAGTCTTCATAAGGTTACAGCACATTTGGAAGGGAAAAAATTACACACTGATTAAAAAATGGTTTCCTATTACAGAAAAAAAATAAATCCATCTGCTCCTTTGGGGAAGACAGCTGTAATGTGTCTCTATGATACAGCTAAAATCTGACTTTCCTCTATACACAGTAGTCTCAAGACACTAGATCTTGACTGACCAGTTGTAAACAAGTTCCCTGAAGACTGATCACATGAGAAGAGACAACCAAATGATATGATGAGAACAATGTTACCTCTTCTTGTTGAATTTTTAAAGGAATTATTTTCTTAAGAGCATTCATGACTCTGTAACACAACAAAAAAAAAAGTTGCAAACACAGGATATTTGTATCTGCTGTCCTTGCTAATGCTGAAGAAAGTTCCTGAAAGAAACAGTGGCCACAAAACGCAGCTCAGCTCTACAGTCTATTGGAAGGGAAGAGATTTTAACTTCTGTGGTTATTCTCAGTGAGGAACTGTCATCTGACTTTTAGTGCATTTCACACATCAATTACAAAAGCAAACTGACATAACCAGTTCTGCTCCAGTAGGATTCCTGAAGATAATTGATACAAAAAAAAAAATCATGCAAGCCTCCACTGTAAATGCACTTCCAGCTTCTCAGACAAGATTACTTGTTCTGACAGCTTCTAAGCTTTAAAACATTAGCTGGATAAAAACCGCACATAAACTCTTGGTGACCATGCAAAGCAATCCAACATTAGCATATGCCAATAACAATTCTTCAAAAGACTTAAAATTCATGTATATTGTCTGCATTAACAGTAGGACAAACAACAACCTAGCTGGAGAGATTTTAAATTCCACATTATTAAAGCAGTATGATGCTATGACACATATGCACTAGCTGAACAACTGAGTGCTGTCAGAAAAGATTTACAGGACTTGAGAAAAGGCTTATGGACTCAAAAACCTGCCCAACCATTCTTTTAGTCAAAGGAAAAAAAAAAAAAATTGCTACTTCTCCACACATACTGTGCCTGGGTCAGCTGTATATGGAAAAGCCACCTTCAGTCATGGTTTCTCAAGTATGAGGGTCTGGAGTTTTCATCACTTATTTATTTTACAAGTAGAAGGCAGGAAGGAGGTTAAGAACTGACACTTCTAAGATAAATTTTTAACCACTTCACAGATCTATTACTTCCCTCCCCCACCCATTTTGTACTTTACTAAGCACACAGCTTAAAATCACCTTATTTTTGCAACTTTCAGTACCTGATATTATTATGGGGAAAGTATCAGAACAACAAACTGTAAGGACTTATTTTAAAGATTGTTCCTTCATGTAACTTTAAAAACTGTGCACACAAACACACCATCATTTTTTAGAAGACAATATTTAAGTTTGCAGTTAACTTTGTTCATCTCATTCTGGAAAAAAAGAAATCTATCATCCATATAATAAAGGTATCACAAGATGGAACCACAAACATATCAATGAACTCCCTATAGAAGTCTACAGCAGAATTGATGGGATAGTCACAGAGTGACTAATTAGTGACCTGGCACAAAGGATTTCTTTGATGTCTGTCCAGAAGCAAAAGAAGCCGACTTGAGAAAGGATTGCTTACTCAATCACCTTAGCTCCTGGTCACAAAGAGCTTCATACCAAGCATCCACAATCAAATAGATTTCCCCAAGTATGTGAAACTTGAGGACTGATACAGAAATCGACAATCTCTACTACTACTAATACAGTCAGGCTATTTTGTGGCATCTTAGATTATCCAAAGAATTTTTGATGGTCTAAACAAGTTACATGCAATTTGAATTTCATTTTTTCCTTTTTTCAGTATGATAAACTATAATTAAGTAAAAATCACAATGAAGAACTTGCCATCTTTACTATAAGTTGTCTTTCAGAATTAACCTATACTAAATTTTTTTCTAATAGAAACACTACTCAAGAGCCTTTGTAGTTAGGCAGATTGAGTCTCTTATGGGCTAATGAATATTTCACCACACAGACAATAACAGTACTGTAAGCAGACAATCTGCAGGAAGACCTGGACTCCATGGTATGAGTAAGTTCAGGTTTTTCCTTGAAAAGAATCAGTAAGTCAAGTTTGAGCAGCCAGAGATTAGAAAGGTTCTTGCACAATAAACAACCCCTCTTTCAAATACCAGCACCAGTAGAGGCTGCAATGGGAACAGGAGTGAGAGGGTCAAGCTCAAAAGTATGGCACAGTCTGCATTGCCACCCTGTCCCAAAAATGAGTTATCTCATCTAACAGACTCTCAGAAACCCATCAGTTTTCTCCCATCAGCAAATAGGTTTGAAACTCTTTAACTGGGCAGTGAGTATCTCTTCAGCACAAATTCAGATGAACGCCCAAGAGGTAGCGATGAAAAGTTAGTTACACGGGCACACCAAGGTACAATTTTTTTTTGTACACCATGTCAGCAGCACAAAACATTGTCAAAGCACTGAATCCTAAGAATGAAGATAAATAATTTTGCACATACAGAAGATGGAAGGAATAAAGGAATATCCAAGATAACTGTACTGCTGTGGCCGCACCTTGAGTACTGTGTGCAGTTTTGGGAGCCACAATACAGAAAAGACATTAAACTGTTGGAAAGCGTCCAGAGCAGGGCTATGAAGACGGTGAAGGGTGTGGAGGCGAAACCTTATTGAGGAGAGGCTGAGGTCACTTGGTTTGTTTATCCTTGAGAAAAGGAGATTGAGGGGAGACCTCACTGTTGTCTTCAACACCTTCACAAGGGGTAGCAGAGGGGCAGGGACTAATCTTAATCTAGTGGACAGTCCTAGGACTAGGGGAAATGGGATGAAGTTGAGTCAGGGGAGGTTCAGGCTAGAGATTAGGAAAGTTTTTCATCTGGAGGGTGGTTGGAGTCTGGAACAGCCTCGCCAGGGAAGTGGCCTCAGCATCAAGCCTGACAAAGTTCAAGAAGTTTTTGGACAATGCTCTCAGGCATATGGTGTAATTCTTGGGGTGTCCTGCATAGGTTAAGGAGCTGGGCTTGATGATTCTTGTGGCTCCCTTCCAGCTCAGTAGGTACTGTGAAACTACAGCTGGCAGCACATAACAATGTCTAACTATATCTCATCAAGCCTGCACAATCCCTGTTGTGCTACAGAATCAGAAATTTTCGGTACGGAGTGACAGGTGACTGCTGCCACAAACTACTGTTGCTCAAGAGGTAACAGACAGCAGGGTTCCAAACCCTCCTGATTTTCCATGGCGTCCAAAGAACCGACTCTTCCTTTTCTCCCTCCAGTTTCTTTTTCTTGAAGTGTATAGGAAGTTACAGAACTATGCTATGTTCCTTTGAATACCTGGATTTTCAGTGAGTTTCTTCTGTCTCAGTGGCATTTCCCACACAGACTGTGTGCTCTACACTTCACTCAATACACAGAGCTGACAGCATTCAGTTAACAATTACAGTGTTGTCCTCATTGTTCAGGACCTCACAGCTCCCTGCACAGTCCAGTTCTCAAGACCCAGTTCCCCTACTAACAGGTTCACATAAGAGTGCTCCACACCCTTCACATAAGAGTGGCAGTCAAGTCATGAAACACTGGTGACCAAGATATGAAGTCTCAAGCTCTGAAATAGTCACCAACTTTGCACCTCCAAACAATCACCTTCCCAGGGCATCTAGTGTTTATAATGGATTTCACATAGTGCAAGTGTAACTCCCACTGCACTGAGCTTTAAGGAAAGCCCCAACACTTCTGGAAATCAAAATAAATGAAAAAAAAGTAAATTAAGTCAATTTTCAGATAAAGCACACAAAAGCACATACAATTAACAGCCACCTATAAAAGTAATAGTTTAGACCACTGTAATCATTTACTAGGACACTAAACATTTACCCTGATCAGAGCCATCTTCTTCCCCAACTCCCACCTTCAACTGCATACCTCCAACCTCTCCAATACATGAGATAAGGATCCTTCAAGCACATTCTACACCGGCTTGGAAATAAAATGCATACCTCAAGACATAAATAGAGCCAGAGCATTTATTTATCGATACAGGCTGGGGGACGAGGAGATAGAGAGCAGTCCTGCAGAAAAGGACTTGGGGGTGTTGGTTGATGAGAAGCTAGACATGAGCAAGCAGTGCACGCTGGCAGCCCAGAAGGCAAATCGCATTCTGGGCTGCATCAAGAGAAGCGTGACCAGCAGATCGAGAGAGGTGATTCTGCCACTGTGCTCCGCTCTGGTGAGACCTCATCTGGAGTACTGTGTTCAGCTCTGGAGCCCTCAACACAGGAAGGACATGGACCTGCTGGAGCGGGTCCAAAGGAGGGCTACAAAAATGGTCAGGGGGCTGGAACACCTCCCCTATGAGGATAGGCTGAGAGCTGGGATTGTTCAGTCTCGAGAAGAGAAGGCTTCGGGGGGACCTAATAGTAACCTTCCAGTACCTGAAGGGGTCATATAGAAAGGCTGGGGAGGGCCTGTTTACAAAGGCCTGTAGTGATAGGACAAGGGGTAATGGATTTAAATTAGGGAAGAGTAGGTTTAGATTAGATATTAGGAAAAAGTTCCTTACCATGAGGGTAGTGGAACATTGGAACAGGCTGCCCAGGGAGGTGGTTGAGGCCCTGTCCCTGGAGTTGTTCAAGGTGAGGCAGGACAGGGTGCTCGGCAACCTGATTTAGTTGGAGATGTGCCAACTCACGGTAGGGGCTTGGACTAGATGACCTCTGAGGTCCCTTCCAATCCTGATAATTCTATGATTTTTCTGGCCTAGTACCTCTTTATCCAGAAAGCAGAAAGAACTGGTGTTGGCTGACAGGCATCATCCCAATAACCATATGCTGTCACCTCCTCCATTTACACATGCGCAAGTTCTTCTGGCAGAAACCAAAGGGCTAAATGCATGCCTCTAAATGGGCAAAAACCTCTGCAATACAAGTGCTACTCTGTCACTGTGAAAACAACCTGTGAGGGGTAACCTAAATCAGGATGTGCTTTCAGGTGCTGGTGAGGCTCAATTAGTTATTTACAGCTTTACTCATGTCTTAAAGTCTACATGTCATAAAAAACTTAAAGAACCAAATAAGTTAGGAAGGATAAGCTACTGTTATCCAGGAGGCATTGGAGACAATTGTTTCAGACTTGTAGTCTTGCCAGAAACTCAACAGTGGTTGGATGCACCTAATTCTTTAATAGCTACTTTTTAAAAACAAAATTAATACAACCATTTAAAGCTCTAGTGTTCTAGGAACACTCGCAATATAATACAGTTTGTATCTAAAGGAAATATATTCACACTACCAGCAACAACCACAAAACATTAATTATCTACCCACTTATCAGAGAACAGCTGACTACAATAAAATACACTGATAAGTGTCAAAGTAGCGTGAACACTAAGCCTCTTCAGTTGGGCTGTCAAAAAATCTTTGGTGAATACTTCAGAACTGTTAGTTGCACCACCACAAGCTGCAGATAAAGTCTGAATGGTTGATTATAACCACAACTTCAAAAAGCTGCTTAAGCACTTAAATTAACAACCTAGCTCCATTTAAGACCAGTCCTACGACACACCTTAACTTCCAAAGCACCTTCCTCTGAATTAATCAGCACAGTCCTTCAAATCAGCATTCTCATTTCACACACAGCAGCTGGTTTTCAAGTTCTTACTACATGGTCTCTCTCCATTCAAACCTATATGTTCCCACAGTGGTATGAACAATGAAATGACAACCAAATGAAATGCAGCAAAAGCCCCAAATGCACAATGCCTATATGCATACATGCCTATAGGCCAGAAAACCCAGACCAACTGAGATAGAGGATGTTTTCTTCTCACTGAAAGAGCAGCTCACAACTACTGATCACAAGGCTGGAATTCACAAGATTTTTCCCCATTGAGAAGGAAGGTGATTTGATTCACTTGCAATGCGCTTGGGTTCATCTGTAGGAGAAGGAGTCTTCTGAAAACTTTTGAACAATGTTATAATGCTATGACTTGACAATTGATATGCAAAGAAGGAGAAAAAGATCTTTCACGGTGATTTTTATTCTCTTACAACACACTAAAGAAGGCCTGAAGAGATTTTTCCACAACCTCTTCACCCCACCCCTGAAAACATCTACCAGAATTTGACAAATCAGGGATCTAACTACCTACAAATATAAACAACAGACAAAAAACAATGTCAAAACTAGTTAAGCAGCAATGAAGACAGGAAGAAACCTAAATTCTTCAGTGTTTCTGATGTTTTTGAAGTCTTCCTCTATTCAAGAAACCACGTCAATAAAAAATAATATATTTCATAGAATGTTAGGGGTTGGAAGCGACCTAGAAAGATCATCAAGTCCAAGCCCACTCTAGTCACTTACCCTGAACTGTATTGTCCCAACACTTCAAGTCAATAACCAAATTTTCATCAAGGCCCACTGTCCTGGTTTGGGTTAGAACAGAACTAATCCTGTTCAGTGATTATACCTTTTAGTCAACTCCTCCGAGAAACTACGCCTTCTGAAACTAACAGCTTGTTTTCACAGACACTGCCAGCTTCTAGCAGTGGTAAGGCCTAATGTTTAGATTTACTACCAGGGATTGGTATGCAAAGCAAGGTCACTGCTAAATCTTGTCTCTCATGTTGGGGGGGTGCAGGGTAAAGGCTGCACCTTCAGGGAGGAGCAGACATGACAGGTGACCCCAAACTGACCAACTAAAGTATCCCATCCCATATTCGATATATAAAATGGGGGTCAGTTCCTTCTTGCTAAATGATTAT
The DNA here is from genome assembly GCA_013399015.1 of Galbula dea. NCBI lineage: Eukaryota > Metazoa > Chordata > Aves > Piciformes > Galbulidae > Galbula > Galbula dea. The sequence goes on from VWZX01000711.1 coordinate 328,536, forward strand.
TCTCCCTTTCTGGTCTTTTTCTCCTGCACTTCAGTGATCCCCAAGTTCCTGCATCCAGTACCAGGATCCAGCCCCTGAGCCTGACTCATCTGCTGCTGAGGCCTACTGCCGCAGCCTCAGTGGTGACGTAGTTACCATCAAGGGGGGGTTGGGTTCGGTATTGGGTTCTGTACATATTTGCATATATTTCATTTATTATTATTATCTAAGTAGTTTTAGTTTTATTTTCCAATGCACAAGTCTCTCTGTCTTTCTTATCCCCTCTCCCTTCCTGGAGTGGGGGGGAGCAGGAAGAAGAGGGGATAACAGGGAGCATCTGTGATTGGGCTGGTGGTCAGCCCAGCCTTGACCCTCGGCAGCCCACACATGGAAAATTTAAACTCCAAACAACAAATACTTCAGAAAACAAAGAATGGGTGAAACTAGCATTTCAACACAAGTTTCTGTTTGTTTTTTGTTTTTGTTTGTGAATGTTCCACAACATTCACACTATCTTGAATTTACATATTTTTAATTACTATTTAAGCACAAACAAGCCAAGCCCTTGCAGAACACAATTTCCCTTCAAACAGCATGTTACAGATGGGTTTATGACACAAAGGTCACAAACCAGCAAAAGGTAGAACAAGATAAAGAAATTTGAAAGAAAATATTTACTAAGCTTGCTTATAAAAAACAAATATGCATTCATATACTTTGAATCTTCACATGAAATGCTTTATACCAAAGTGGTATATATTTTCATGGGGTACTCAATGTAACTATCACACAGAACACATTCTTTTGAACAGCACTGTTAAAACAGAAGTAGCATATCAATGAAGAAACTTCTTTGATACTATTCAAGAAGTTACCTGCAACTCATCCAACAAAGTTCAAAGTCATATACACAGATTGTAAACTTAACTGGCTTCTTCATTAACCACTAATCCCAACACAGAATTAAACAAATACCTTTTGTATTTTCTTTGGATCTTTCTGTGAGTTTTCTCTGAGAGGTACTTTGCCAAACAACTTCCATCCCACATCATTTTGCTTTCTGGTAAACAAATTCCTACAAGAAAAGAAGTTTGATTATGAAAAAGGGTTGATTAATTATAAGAAATAGAAGAATAGGCAATTTGCTAACCCTGTGTACCCCAATCACATATTCCAGCTCCTCTGGTGGTTGTGCTGGCAGGCACTGCTCCCCATCCTCCAGAGGTACACCATGCAATGCAGTGTTACTGCCGTACTAGGTAATGCACGTGGTTACAAAAGAATTTTAGTAGATAAAATCAGTTCATTTGTAACCTTCTAAAATTTGCCTTTTTTTTTTTTTTAATAGTCTTCTAGATCATTCAGCCTCACTCTTAAAGTAAGACTGAGATGCTAAATCTTTCTGCGTAAACATTCTCCACCTGCCTGTTATAACACTACTACCAAAACCACCAAAAAAATTAAGAATCACAAAAACATTGCAGACACAGTAGCCTTTTACTATTATTTGATCTGCTTTCATAAAAGATTAATTTTCCCTGAATAATCTTAAAAGCAGCTATCAAAACACATTAATTCTGAAGTCTCTCTGAAATGTCTCAAATTAACCAGCTTAAATAACATAGTAACAGTCACAAAGCTAGACACAATGCCACTGAAAACTGACATTGCTAGCTTTTATATCATAAAGTGACAGATAAGCCAGACTTCTTTTTCTGAAGCTGGACATATGGTACAGGACAGTCTTCAGTGCACAACAGATACTCTACACCCATGGCATGTCTGGATTATTGAAGACCTCCTGTCTATTTTAGCAAATACTCAAATACGTCCAGGTTAGCTCAATTATTTACACATCATGAGGTAGGTTTTTCTGGGAGCTTAATTATAGGCTTTTGCTCCCTCATTTAAAATAAACAATTCTACTGAGGAAAAAAAAAAACCACAACATTTTTACTACTTCAATCAGCAGACAAGCTATAGCACCTTCATACCACAGATGCTTCCAGTCTGACATTACTGCTTTTTCTTACAGTTACTACCTAAATGTCCAGTGGGGTTGACCCACCAAATATAAATTGTTTCTTATTCATAAAGTGTGGCAGTTCAGAAAATAAAACTGTATTAAGCTTCATGTTCTAAAAGGGCTGAACACACATCTACAACAGGAGTGACCTGAACATTAAGAAGTGTTTTTTTCCTGGCCGCTTTGGATCAACTAGTATGAGCAACATCATAAATACACCACTAGAGATAATACTGCTTGGAATACAGGAGGAATGTTTAATAAGAGAAAAACAATCAAGGCACAAACGTCAGAGAGCACTGGAATGTACTATTAGATGAATAGGGTGCACTGCCATCCTTAAATATGCATATATTTACACAAATAATCATGTGCTTCTGTATCACAAGGTTACAGTTACCTTGAAATCCAAACCAGGAAGAGATTATCATATTAGTAGATAAAAACAAAGAGTTTAGGTACAGAAATCACACAAGTCATTAACACTGATGTCAAAACTAAGGAGTTACTGTACTTCTACAAATCTCTTTCATCATTCCTCTATCCCACCTCAAACAAAGTAAAAAAATAGTATAAAAATGTAAGGGAAAACAATGTAGGTAAAGCACTAAAAAGCAATAGCATAGAAAATACAGCCACAAAGTGCCATGCTTTCCCTCTTTGTTTCTTTCTAAGGATGAAACTGTAATTCTACAGGTAAACTACAGGATCAAAACAACGTATTTCCTTTGTCTGTGTAACTAGCATACTCCATTACAGTGTTATGAAGCCCTCCTGTACTTCATCATTACAGCTCTAATGCTGCTTAGAGATTTAGAAGCTAACTAGGGCATTAATCAACAAGTTTGACTACACTGCTACCACTACAACTGCTGAGAAAAAGAGACTATCATAAAAAAGCCTTCCAAGATGATATTTCAGTTGAATTTACTTTTCTTTTCACCAGCAAGTCCTTCCTATTAGCAATACAAAGAATCCATTCTGTTTGTTTTCTCTGTATGTATTTAGCTTCTTACCCTTGCCCACATTCACAACATGTAAGACAGGCTCAGATGATGGATTAATAGGATCATTTGGGACAGCTACAAGGGGAAATGAAACAAAGAGAGACAGACAAGATTATTTTATATATTTACGTATGTGTGTGTATATATATGTTTAGTTAATTTAAAATGGAGACACATTGTCCTAGTTTGGGTTAGAACAGAACTAATCCTGTTCAGTGATTATACCTTTTAGTCAACTCCTCCGAGAAACTACACCTTCTGAAACTAACAGCTTGTTTTCACAGACACTGCCAGCTTCTAGCAGTGGTAAGGCCTAATGTTTAGATTTACTACCAGAGATTGGTATGCAAAGCAAGGTCACTGCTGAATCTTGTGTCTCATGTTGGGGGGTGCAGGGTAAAGGCTGCACCTTCAGGGAGGAGCAGACAGGACAGCTGATCCTAAACTGACCAACTAAAGTATTCTATCCCATATACATCATACTCAATATATAAAATGGGGGCCAGTTACCTCGATGATTATTCTCGGTTGTGAGATTATTCTTGATTGCTAGCTTTCTAGGTTGCTAGATTATTCTTCCTTTTTGGCTCCTTTTATTCTGAGGTTCAATGATCCCCAAGTTCCTGCATCCAGTACCAGGATCCAGCCCCTGAGCCTGACTCATCTGCTGCTGAGGCCTACTGCCGCAGCCTCAGTGGTAACATAGTTACCATCAAGGGGGGGTTGGGTTCGGTATTGAGTTGTGTACATATATTTCATTTATCATTATTAGTATTATTATTAAACTAGTTTTAGTTTTACTTTCCAATCCACAAGCCTCTCTGTCTCTTATCCCCCTTCCCTTCCCATGGGGGGAAAAGAGGTAAAAGGGAGCATCTGTCATTGGGTTGGTGGTCAGGCCAGCCTCGACCCTCGACACACATGAAGCAAGTTCTAAAATATATCTAAGAATTAAAAGGAAAACATGATGTGAATAACATCAAAACCACTGTAAACAGGAGGATCCACAATGCAAGACAGGCTTGCTGATGCAGAAGGTTTTCTTTCAGGTTGTTGCTACCACAGAAGTCAATTAAATTTCAGACTACATACTGTCTTCAGAGAAGACAACTTCTAGCATCAGGGGCACCTGAAAGAGCCCCATAAAGAAGCACACCTGTGTGACGGTTCTGTGCACATTCAAATCCTGTTTTGCAAGTAAAAGGCTTTCATTAGTGTTGCAATACCATGAAAATTAAAGGACTAACAGGCAATTTTCCTCTCTCTGTCCACGTCAGAGGTTGCCAGCACAGGTATATACAAGCAAAAATCCCCCCAATCTTCTCTGTTAAGATTTTAAGAGCAGCAGTAATTCTTTATCCTCATAGCAAAATAAAAATTAATAGAAATTATAAACTACAATCGCTTTCTGCCTGCAAAAGATGAACACATCCTGAAAAGTCAACCTCACATCCTTGCTTTCAGTTCAATTACAATCCTAATTGTCTGGTTTCCGTTCAGAGTGAGCATCATAAATTGTAATCTGTTCTACAGTTTAGCTAGCAGATGGCACAGCACTCACCCAGCTTGCTCTTCTCTGTGCACATGACTTCCACTGTACATTCTAGGGCATCAGGCAACTCTTCATGTCAGGGATTTCCATTTCACTCTTTTTTAAGAATTTAAAAATATATATTGAACTGAAGCACCTGGCGTGGTCAAAATACAATTTCTGTTCTGCACAGAGCAACTTACTCTCCTTTTGCTTTTACTCTGCTCTTTGTCTGTGCCTACATCTTGGTGTTTTCCTGGTGCCCACACTCTTCATACACTCCAAAAAGTCTCAAAGCTCCTCAAAGATCTACATTATCAGAAGCCACAAGCTGGCACAATCAGATGTAGAACTACAAACTGCAACCTGTTCTTGCTTTGACTGATGACATACAGCATCGTTAAAACCTGATCTGCCCCAGACTGGAAGAAGCCAAAGGTAAACTACATTACAGCTGGGCTGGCATGGAGGGAGAAGAAAAGATGCTGCTCTATTTGCACCTAAGTTTAGAAAACTTGATGAAAAAAACCCCCAACAACTATAGAACATTCTCTGGTCCAATTTCTGCAGAGCATTGCAATAAATCAGGATAACACCACGGGGTCCTGACAAACCCTCTACTTGAAACTTCTAGACTGAAAGTAGACCCTTAAAATATGCAACTTCCTTAGAAGGAAGTAATGATTTCTGCAAAACACACATGTATATGTATATATATATCAGAGCAAATAATTCATAGCAAAAGCTTTCATTTTTCTGCTGCCACAGCACAAAAAGGAATTCCTTTACCTCTGCAATTGCACAGCTCCATAGGATTTTCAAATAAAGTAATAAGCAGTCTCACTTCTGAATACATATAATTCATAAAAAAATTCCACTCTAAAGGTAACTAAAGGAGATCTTGCCCAATGGAAAATGCAGATCAACAAGAAGCAAAAATTCTCTATTTTAAAAAACCCAGATCTTTATTCCAAAGATGAGCTCAGAAATCCTAGGGTAAAATATCTCAGTTTAATTACAAGTGTTTCAAGATACAAAAAATAAAATTTGAGTTCTTGAATGTAAAAAGGGTTGACATTCCTAGAAAGGAAAGATCACATGCTGATCATTACCTCAGTCTTCCTGTCCTCTTCACAACCACCAGAGAACATCATGCTGATTTACAACAGGGATATTAACAGGAATATCTGACATGATACATCACATCTGATGTATCACTAGTGTTGAGCCACTAAAGTGTCATGGGTTACATCTGCATTCCTACTGAAGGTGTTAATTATTTTACACAACATGTCTGCAGCTGCTAGTTTTAGGAAAACCAGACAGAAGTTAAATTGAGATCACATTTCCAATAGATAATTACTTTTGCACAGTCCCCTAAAAACATTATTTTGCACCAAAAAGCTGTTTAATGTTGTATTTTAATTGAGCTGTGGACAGGAATTACCTGCCTGAAAAGAATTTAATTCTAACTCCAGAGTTAATGTTTACATACCTACAAATAGCATCCTGTGATACTGAGAGAGAACTAAATCTTTTGCTTGAACATACACATACTGCAGCATTACTGTATCCTGACTTGCCCAACTGCCTTTTTTTTGTGGAGAACAGAGGAAGTTAATACCAGCAGATAATTCAACAGTGTCAGGAAAAACTTATTTTTAAATAAAAGAACCACTTCATTTTGGTTCTAGAAATACTGCTAAGATAAACTCACCACTCCCCCCAGTTCACGATACAAACCTATCCACTAAAAGGAGTAAAGACAGTGCTGCCACGGTTTCTGTGGCAAACTTATTCCAGATCTTAAATCAGATGCAAACCTCCTTCCTGAAAAGTCTCAAAGTCCTCTCTACCCAGGCAGGCTCAATACTGTGCCCCTTGAGAAGGTGCTACCTCTGAAGTTCGATACCACTGGAATCCAGGACCTGTTTCTCTGGCATGTGTCACTCAAACAACAGGGAAAAAGGGATGGGCCCAACACAGTCACTGTCAGAGGGTGGAGTCGGGAGAGGTGGACACACAAACACCCACTGACATCTGCTGGTGTGCCCATCATACACCTGCACTTTCAGGCGATGCACAGTATTTTTTTTCCAGCTCCAGAACTCTCAAGACATACCAGCTGCCTGAAATAAAAGGGTACAGGAGTTTAGGACTTAGGAGTTTTCATTATTAGAGTATTTGGGTTCTTCAGAAAATCTGCAAATGATGATTTTAAACTATTTTGTTGTTACTATTTTGACATGGCTCCTTAAATGAAGTTTTGCAGTACATGACTGGTGTGTGGCATGGGACAAGAGTTGCTAGCAAAAGGAAAGTAAGATGGCATATGCTGCACTGTGGTAGACTAACACATAGTCTAGCATACAGATATATATGTAAATAAATGGATTTCTTTCTCTTAAAAAGATAGATGCTGTAAAGAAATATGCATGAGAATTAACTGATGCAACTCATGCATAGAACGATGCCATATTTCATTTGCACTTACCCAAAACTAATGTGCAACTCCAACTAAATTTTTTTATAAGTGTTAAAAATACATACACTGCTTCCTACTCTCAAGATACATGTTCACATCCAAATTTTAATTAATCTTTCAATAAAACCAGCTTATTTTCAGAAACCAAAACAATTGGAATAGTCATGCGAATTAACAGCTGGAAGAACTTGCCATTCTCATGAGATGAGGAGAGCAGATGAAAAATAAGGACAGTGGAGAAAGTTCAAAAGGTTCACATTTTGTAGAACAAAATTATCTTGAAAGAACAATTTCAAATGAGTATCAGACTCACACATACTCTTAAGAAGCAAGAAAGAAACAGGCAAGTCAAAGGAAATGGAAATTAGGCAAAAGGTATTAACAACATTGTTTTTCTCACCCTTCAAAGACCTTTTGTATCCTGTACTAACTATAACCTTCAGAACTTACCCTCAATAAACAGAAGATTCTCCCATGTTCCTAATTTGCACTCTTGCAACTTAATTTGCAGAGGCACAGAAAATAACCCCGATAAATCAGCAGCACATTCTGTCACAGGATTTTTGACTACCTGATTAGTGGAGGACCAAGACTGACACAAAAATCATGACTGATAGGGAAGTGATGGACTTCTTGTCAGAAGACCTATTAAAATCTCCTGAAAAGCTCTAAATCTACCTTCTCCACAGGTAAAATCCAACAGTTGGTACCCATAACCTGAGAATACTGCTTTACAGAAATAATTTCACTCACTGCATCTAGTGAATCAGTTGCACTCAGCCAGCATCAGTTCTTGTAATCTCCCCTTCCAACCCTGGATCACCTCTCAATCAACCTACACTTATTAAAACAACAAAACCCAAACAGAAATAACCAAAAACACCAAACAAAAAAACCCCAACCAACCAAAAACCAACGGGACAAAACATTTTAAAAAGTCCAACTATTTTGGCTACGGTGAAGAATTTTTATCAACAAGTCGAAAGTTATGCTTTGAGTAAGATTCCAAAAACACATACAAAAGCAGGGTTTGCAGAATTTTATCTCTGAGACATTGTCAAAGGTCAGGGTAAAGGACAAACAATGCTTGGTTTATGGATATACAAATCCAAGAAAAGCAGTCAGACAGCCTAGAAGTTGACTTACCCGTGAAAGAGGTAACTAATGATAAATCACGTTTTCTAAATCCCTATCACATATTATAAACAAAGTTTTCCAACCACTGACATTCTAGTATGTTCAGAAAGAACTGAGACTAACACCACTTTGCAGTGTAACTGATACCTGCAGGTCTGAAAAAAAAAAAAAAGATTTCCACAGCTGAGGGAGTCAGATGTACAAGGTAGTAGTACAATATACCTGGTAACTTGCAATAGGGTAACTTCTAAACCTCTCTTTAGGTTTCTGGGGGAAAAAAAAAGTAGGGTTTGGTAAACTACTGATCAAGACTACAATGTTTTGCATTTACATCTCCTTCTTAGAGGGTAGCCTTAATTTCAAAGGAGAACAAAGCAGAGATGCCTTGCACTGAAGTAGCAAAGACACGAAAAGATAAATCAGACAGTAATTCTGCATACTTAGCTAACCATGTTTAGCATGGCTGCAGCAAACCAAGAACTATTTTGCTTTTGGATGATGCACATGCTAGCCTACCATGCAGATACTGCAAAATTCTCAAAAACAGGCATTTCAGCAAAAACTCTCATACAAAAGCAACATTTAGGACCAGGTTTAAACTACAAGATTCAAACAGCTATATATAATGATTCTCTTCTAGCTAACAAAATTCCCAGTTATCCCAATGTTATCAGAATAACCCAAAATTCTATTCCAAATCTGAAAGCAGATTCCTACCTTCATCTGAAGTACTATTACCACACAAATAAAAAATGGAATACATACATGAAGGAAGCCAAATGGATGACCACTATGATGGCTCTGTACAGAGGTCTATGACATACAAAGACATGCTGAAAGAGGTGGTTTCATTTAGCCTGGATGATAATTCTCAAAGATGCAAACAGGAAAAAAAAAAACCAACAAAAAAAACCTCAAGAGGCAAAGCAGAAAGCTGCTGTAAGGTAAATTCCAGCTGGATAAAAGACAAGAAAAAAAAAAATCATCATGGTAGTGGATAGATCCTGGCCCACGTAGCCAAGAGAGGTTGTGGTAACTCTATCCTTGGATATACCCACAACTGACTGGACAAGGTCCTGAGGAACTTAGTCTAGTGCTGAAGTCACCCCTGCATTGAGCAGGACGTTATAACAGATGGCTCCAGAAGTCCCTTATGACCTGAACTCCGTTGTGATTCAGTACTTGTGGAAAGCTGCAGCTCACAAAGGGGAGTCCAAGCACTAAGTAAATGCTTTGTCTTACCTCACCATTGTTACCAAGTTCTTGCATTATTATGTCATCAGTTGTCAATGTAAGATGTGAGTGACTCCTTTACCACACGGTATTTTTCTTCATTGTTCTTAAGGGACAGCTTGAAAACTTTTGAGGCATTTAAAGACTACAAAGGCTTAATATGCATAGGTCCTTAAAATAACAGTATAACCAACACCCAAATTGAGATTAATAGTTCATAAAGAATAATTCACAGATTATTATTTTACTGACAGCAAACTCAACATTATTTAACAGATATCTATCCAGAGCAAGGCATAAAAACACATATTCCTGCTCCAGAAAGCCTGTGGTCTCCAAATACAAACAAGTATTCATCCATACATAGAATTTTACTAACAGACAATTTCTTTTTGAGCCTTAAAAAATGTTTCAAAACAAAAAGCTTGTGTTGACCCCAACTTCCCAAGAGTTTAATACAGAAGCAAGACTATTAAAAAAAAAATCTAAAAAACTGAGGAGCAAAAATTTATATTTATTCCATCTAATTTTGTCTTGCTCACTGCATTTTTCAGTACCTCAAGCATACATAATACTCCATCACAATGTCTATCCTGACTGAAGTACTCTTTACACTCTTTTTTTATCATTTCTGTACTTGCAGTAACTTACAATAGTTGATAAAAAAAGTCAGTGGAACATCAAATACTATTTTGATTAGAAGGACATACAGACATAGTGTCACATGGCAGTGATCATACTGGTATTCTTCCCTTGTGCCTACCCACTCCTCAAAGTTCTTTTTAACAAAGGGAAATGTCAGGAAAGTTCTTGCAAATTAAATGAAGATACAAAGACCATCTAAACCACTAATTCACTAAACCTTCATATAGAAAATTGATCAGAATGAATACAGGTTTTAATTTCATTCATGTGAATTAGTTCCTGAAGTCTTGTATATATCCAAATTACAGAAATCTTACTCATTCTGTTCAACAGAAGTATGTAGAACATGTAGAACTGAACAAGCTTTCCAGAAGGCTGCCTTACATAGCAGGTGAAGGAGAAGGAATATGGCAAAAAAGCCTTATAGTTGAACACCACAAGCAACACCCAACACCCAACTATGCTACAAATCTAGTTGGTGTGAAACTTTTGTAATGCTTCCCACTGGCCACTAGAAAAAGAAACAACACATATGACTTTTTTAATTAAGAACTGGACTACATGAAGTCCTCACTGCACAATGTCATACCATTACAAAACAAAACCAAAAACAAAACACCCACAACTCGAAGTACTGCTGAACATTATCTTCATTTAACTTCCCTAACCTAAAGTCTCTTGAGTAACTGAAAACAGTTTTGCATAAGCAGAACTTTAAATAAAAGGAGATTTTATCTGCAAAAGCAACTTCCCTGTTTTCTAAAGAGCTACATCTCAAATAAGACTTAGTGCAAAATTTAAGGAACAAGTAACAGAACAGTAATTCTAAACAAAAGTTACATTATTCCACACACAAAGGGAAAACAGGGATTAAAATTAGTGTGGACAGTTTCAGTTCAACACCAAGTGAAGAACAGGCCACATGATAAAGTTCAAAACCTCATACACTCAATTAGAGAACATGAGTTCTGAAAACCGTATCATATAATTTTGAATAATTTTCAACCTTTATCAAAATAAAGGCTTTGACATTTGTAGAACTCAAACTCTGTACCTATGGAAGATTTGCTGTGAGAGAGAATGTTCCTTTCAGAAGAGTTCTCTAACTTTTCTTTTGCTCTACACACAGGACAGATAACAGGAGGACCACTAGTCTCTTGTTTCAAGTAGACAGAAGGTGGCTGTCAAGGAAGTAGCATCCAAAACCATATTGTGAAGACTGAAGCACCCATCAGAGGAGTATAACTGAATACCTCATGGGCTGCTAAAATGCTCTTTCCAGCATCACCTTTTAATATAGATCCTCAGTGCCTATGCTGCTTCCCACATCATTGAAACACAAGCTTGTTTGCCTTTGTCTCTCCCCAGCCTTTTTGGATGCTGCTATTGATAACAATTAGCTCAAAATGCACCAAGATGAAGTAGCAGGGAGGGATGAAACAGCCACCAAATTCCTCTTTTACCTCCAGGAGCGCAGTGAATCCCAGGGAGTCAGGCAACTGCAGCAGTGCAGCAGCCTGTGCTGAGTGTCCATGTGGACTCCCTCTGCCAGGATGCGTTTCTGAAGTCCTTCCCTCCAGCTTCTGGACAATTTCACCACCAGCTCAGTTGGTTTTTATTCATTTGCAGTTAAAAAGCAGAGGATCCTCCCCCACAGCGCATCCAGCTCCTTCTGTCCCTTCTCCTACACACTTCAGTCCTGTTCTCAGCCTGTCTGCTCCCCAACAGCCCTCTAACAGCCTTCATTTAAGGTAAAACACGCACAGAAAAGGAGACATCGTACAGTTTAATATTTCAGATTACTCAATTTTAATCCTTTTCCTTCTCTTCTGTGATGAGCAAATTCACTTTTTAGAGAGCTGAAAGTGGGAAATCAACACTGTAACGTTCCTTGCTATTCTACCTTCCTTTTAACACCAAAATTAGAGAAGTACATTAAGCTGGGCTCTCATTAAAAACAACTAATGGCATTATGAAAGGGTCCTATTCATTAACACAAGTGAATTATCTGTGCTATCAACGAATCTAATCATAGCTCAGAACTCTAAATTATATGTCACCTCAAAGCACGTGTGCATACATGTGACAAATATCAAATTCACATGATTTCAGACAATGTTGAAACCAGTAGCTATTATTTCGAAACTTAAGCTCTTTTGCTTAACAGACTACAAGTAAGGCCACAGTCTGGACTAGGCTTGTGTTTCCATGTAGGATACGCTGCTTCAGAAACTTTCTCTCAGAAATACAGAGATCCTTTGGAAACTGGTAAACTTAATATTCTTGTTAAAGCCTGTTATTTCATGTGTATTTCATGTATTCTCTGTAGAGGCTTCCTGAGACCTTGCTACTTGTAACACTTGAATCAAAACTTCTAGAAGTAACCTAAAAAGAAAGAAGATCCAGATTTCTGAGAAAAAAAAACAATATCCACAGCAGTGGACTAAATAAAGAATTAGGATTCTTTTAGTCCATTAAAAAGGAAGGGAACTGCAGGGCTTATCTATCTGAACACTGACCTAGCCCGTTTTACGGTCATTCTGTCCTCAGTCTCCAAAACGATAAATGAAAACAGTAAAAGTACAAATTCTGTAGTAAGATCACAATGGTCCTGATTCAGCAAAAGTGCTTAAAACCTGAGCATTTAAAAAGTCTGTATTTCAGCAGTACGGTACTGAAGTGAAGTCCAAAGGTAAAACTCATTAACCTATGCTACTCCCAAGTCACTAGGGTAAAGGGACAGACACCAACTCTTCAGTCTTACAGACAATTATTTGCTCACATTATTTTTCAAATCAATTTCCTGCATATAGTCAAACGAAGGCCTTTTAGAGCTGACACAAGTATGTGTGACACTTGCAAAAAAACCAACGTGTCAAGTTTCTTTGTAAGCAGTGTTACAGATGCTTTCAGAAGCAATAACCCATTTTCATGTGCTAACATGGAGCCTGATGAGAGCACTAGTACTCCACCTAGCACTGTACCCAGTGATGCCTCAAGCTCTTTCAAGAGGAAAGCTATGTGTAAGCAAGAAGGAAAGAGGCCTCTTTTCCTCACTTTGGATCTTCCTGCCACACCCAAAAAGGCATCTTACAGCCTAGGGAAACAGCCAGACCTTTCTGAAGAGACAGCACCTGAGCCAGAGGAGCAGTCCAGGAAACTTTCTTCACCACAGCGCTCAAGCAGGTAGGGCAAGAGCACTTCATTCCCAAGTGCCCTTGAAGGTGCTGGGATTGACAAGCAGCAAGCCAACAGGATTTCTCCTTTACTCTACAAATCAATTTTAAACTGCAGCTCCAAGCCAACATCAACACTTCATAACACACCACTGACTTTGCCACAACTGATACGAAACACACCTCATCCACAGTACACGCACGATCTCACAAGCTAAAGTAAGTCTACAGAGTGCCTAGAAATAATTCTACATTCCAAAGCAGATGCATTTCCAAGCATTTTCTTGATAATGTAGAAGATTTACCTTTAAATGACAGGTAAGCAGCTTAGGTGCATGTGACCAAGCACTGGAGGCATCCAATTTTTGTCAGTATTATCTCTACAAGCAGCGACAAGTCTTAACTAACGTATCTACAGCAAACTTTGTCTTGACAAGTTTGGAGAAACAAACAATCTCAAATTATGGGCAGGGTTCAATACAAGCACAGCTGCAATTTCATGAAGCAAGGTTTCTCCCTTTACCAAATCTCAACAACCTAAGCAAAAACCTAAGCTGATTAATCTTTGCTCTCAGTGGTGCAAACCTGTATTCCATTACTCAGAGGAGCCCTCAAACACCTAAACCTGCAGTTTAAGGCTGAGATCCCCTGCACTGCAGCCTTACCCCATGACCATCAGGCTGATGGAAGGTAGAAAAGCTGTTTACAAACCACCCAGGTGCTTGCTGTTCCACACTACACACAAATATGCCAGCCACAACCAAAACCAAAGCAATTTGGCTTTCTCCTGCCATAGTTAATCCCTGGTTTTCAAAAGAGAAGGTGTTACCATTTGAGGGTTAGGGCTGGACTGACCACCACCCAGCAATGGACACCATCCACTACTCCTCTCTCCCCCACCACAGGAATAGAAAGAGAAATAAGAGAGAGACTTGTGGATTGGAAATCTAAACAACTACAACTATTTCAATGAAAATACTAACAATAGATAATATATGCAAATATATGTAGAACCAGCACCAAACCCCAAACCCCCCTGATGGTAACTATGTCACCATCCCCACTGATGCTGCAACAGGAGGCCTCCAGCAACAGACTGGAGTAGGACTCAGTGGGCTGGATCCTGGAGCTGGATCCAGGAGCAAAAGGCAGAGAGAAGCAGCAAAGATGGGCCCTTGAAAAGCAGAAGAGCAGGAAGCGATAGAACAGGGAACTAACCCTCAGTTTTATATCAAGCATGGCACGTATGGAATGGAATACTTAGTTGGTCAGATTAGGGTCACCTGTCCTGCTTGCTCCTTCCAGCAGATGCAGACTTTTACTCTGCATGCCCCAATACAAGTCACAGAAAAATTCAGCAGTGGCCCTAGTTTACATACCTATCCTCAGCAGTAAATGGAAACACTAGGCCTGATCACTGCTGGAAGCAGACAGGGTTTCTGAAAACATACTGCCAGCTTCAGAAATACAGTTACTTAGAGAAGCTTTGTCTGGAAAAGAAAAAGTCATTGAACAGAACTGGTTCTGTTCTAACTCAAACCACGACAGAAGGTTTACACACTTAACCTGCACGACTGTGAACCTCAAGCGAAACTCCTTTCAGCAAAGAGTGAAGTGCTAAGAACATGCTCCTCTCTAGGACTTCGTACCTACCACCACAGCACTTCTTACAAACAAATTCAAGAAGCTCCCTTCTAAGCAAGATGGTCTTCAAAGATACTATTCCAAATGCATCCTCCTCAGCTACCACAGTACACAAACCCTGGCACACAGCACAGGGTGAGCTAGGTTGGAAGACCCCTAGAAGTCACTTTTAAATAAAACACTACAGGGACCTAGTTCATTTACTGAAGTACTCCTCTAATCCCTGGAAATCCAAGGCCACAGGAAGTCCAGAGAAAAGGAACTGTATGGAATCATCATAGGAGAAAGCCATTACAACCCCATGTTGTATCTGATGCATGTTTTGATCCTTAACAATGTTGACAGCATAAATATACAGTATTAGCAGTTCCCTGCTTTCTCAGTACCTACGAAACTCGCCACCAAATCACACAACATCAGAGAACAGATGTGTAAAACATGGCTGTGTGCTGTGCAAGTACTGACAAAAAGTGAGCAACTCTTGTTTTCAAAACAGTAGAAAGTGGATGTTAAAAGGAAGGATATTAAAAGGCCAGGTTACAGACAAAGCACCTGGAACTTCAAAGCAAATCACCTAGTTTAAACTTAATCCTCATGTTCTCATGATGACATCAGGTGGTGACCAAGATTACCCATTTCCAATTTAAAAGGTAGTAAAGTCAGCCTTTGTTAGCTGTAGTTCAATGTACCTGAAAACATTCAGGTTAAAAAAGCTCAGTCTAGTGAGTGCCACCATTTCTGTCACACTGCCAAAACCACCAGAGACTACACTAGAACAGAATTTGGACAGATAGGTTTATTTTGTTGGATAAGAAAAGTTGAGAAGCGGCTAAACATGCTACTTGGAGAGGGGTTTAAATGCGCCTGTTCCACTGTGCTTCCTCCAGGCTGAAGGACAGCAGTTGTTTCAGTTAGCAGTTGTGATACCAGAATGAGTAACAAAAGTTCATGCTTTGAAGTGCTGAGAAACCTCCTGCTTCAAAGTTAAGTCTGGTTCCATGGCAACAAACAGACAGAGGTCCACAAAGGCTTCCGCACCTCAAACATGACTGACGACTGGAGCTCTGCTGCGCAGTACTCCAGCCTACAAGTAAAAATCAATGAAGGCTTCGGCCAGTTTAGCAGATCTACAAAAACTGCTTCTCTTAAGCTTTGCAAATAAGGCAGCTTTCCACAGAACGACATTTCCCAGTTCTAAGTGTTTTGTCAACCCATTCATATCAGTCTACTTATCTCGTGCAAAAAAAAAAATTACATAAGGAAAAAGATTAGCTGAAGCAATCACACAATCAAAATAGTTTAGATACAAATTTGACAACTGAACTTTATTTCTACAACCATTTACACAAAATATATCATACTTCAGACATCATATTCTAAAAATAAAAGATATGAAGACCTTAAATAAAACAAAACAAAACAAAAGAACAAACAAAAAAGCCCCAAACAAACAGGCTCACAAACAACTCAACCCCCCAAAGTAGGGTAGCCCTATTCCTCAATCACTACTTCCTCTGGGTATCTGCATTTAGAACACTACCATTCATACAATGGCCAAGTTTAGAAGAGGTCATGTAACTGCTTTGAATGGGCAATGTTTTCATTTCAACAACAGAGTGAGAGAACATCAGATGTTCTCATTCCTTAGAAAAAATGAAGGAAAAAGGTATTAACAAAACTATAACTGACAGTTGCAAAAATCACGGTAGTCATCCAAATCTTTGGTGAATACTTGCATTTTAAGCTTCATATACCTACAATGATCAATAAAATACTCCATCACTACTATACCACTTATGAATTCTTAGATGTCAAAGCTCTTTAATACAGATAAGGATCCTACTTAAATTTATGTATTTCTGTGACATAAGATTAAAGGACCTTGGTCAAAATCACAAACTGCATCACTGCAAAAGACAGGGGGAAAAAAAACCCCACTTGTTCAGAACTCCCTTTACTGTAATGTAATGTAGAAGGAATCTTTTAAGCAGAATTAAGCTGCTTTCATGTGTCATAAAGATAATACAGAATAGGATCCAGAGACTTACTCCAGAGCAATATTTGCCTACTTGGAGCAGTGTTAGTACCAATTTCCATTGAAATAGCAAGCTCTTATCTCTTTCAAATTAAAATATCACAAAAGGCCTTTCTCCTATGATCTTATATGATCTTACTGTTAAAATACAAATATATTTTAATAGAAGCATTACCTGGAAAAGAAGTTTGTAAAAGGTCCCAGTATTTTCCGTTTACTGTCCACATCCGTCTCTTGACAACACTCCTGCTGGTTCTGATCATTGGTCTCTTTCATGGAATTCAGGGTAACATCTGAGAAGTGTGCCTCATCAGTCTCAAGATTCACAATTGCACTTGAACTGCTTGTGACCACAAAGTCCAAAATGTCTTCATTGCTAACTGATAAAGTCGTTGACAGTTCTGTGCTAAGACTAGAAACGCTACAGACAGAGATATCATCGCTTCGATTCAGAGTTTTTGAAGTTGGGCTATAAAGTTTGACAGTGTCATACCCAGTTCTTGGGAAAGTAGAGGATTTCCGCACAGCATGGTCATGTTCCAAAGTCAGAGAGTGTGGAGGCACATAAGATGGCAGTGTGCTTGCACTCTGAAAAGCCCTGTCAGGCACAATTTCAGGTTCTGACTGTTTTCTCTTCGCATTTAACACACTGCAGTGAACAGGCTCTGGATTTCCTATCTCTAGCGTTGGAATACCAGAATCCACTGATTTAAGGCTGTGACAATCTTCTAAAGCGCTGGACAGCTGTCCAGGCCCATAGTCAGGCAATGAGAGAGATTTTGGGGTCCCAGAGGTCAAGCTTTGAAGGCCCTGCTTACCGCTGCCCACTCTTGCTTCCAGAATTCCCATGAAGCTCAAACCATTTAAGGAGTTGGATAAATTTACATCAGTTGTCTTGGCCCATTTGGTAACTGGTTAAAAAGAAAAAAGACAAGATTATGAGTTTCTGCAAGAAGGCTGTGGTTTGTTCTTGGCTGTATGTTGGTTTGTTAGGGTTTTGTGGGTTGTTTATGTTTTGTGTTTGGTTTTTTTTTTAAAAATACACTCAGGCCTGTCATAATTTAGGCTTTTCATTAGAAGTTCTCTTGCACACACAATTACAACTCTGCCTGAAGAAGCAGGGCAATGGCAACTTAAATTAGGCTTCTAGGAAATGTCAAGCATGAAACGCTTTTCATCAGCAGTTTGTGTACCAAGGTTTGCTTCATATACATCTCCTGACAGTGAAATTTCACACTATAAAAACTGCAGTACTTTAATGTTTCATGTCAATATTAAGACAAATATTTGAAATTTATTTTTATACAATCATAAATGCATACTTACTGATGTTTGGGAGCTAAAAAACTTGTTTCCAGACTTAGACAAAAATTCTGAAGCACTGATTTAAACAGATTTTCTTAGCATCCTTCTGGAAACCACAAAACTGATAATAAATTTGTCACTGAAACAGCATGCATAATATATCAGGTTTGCATTAAGCAAGAGGTGCAAAATCTGAACAGCTATTAAGCTACGTGTGTAGTTGACATTTCGACAACACATGATGCGCTTCCTGTGTGCGCAATACAGTAAAACTGACACTTGCAAATATATTGTATTTACTGCACTCAAGGATCACCATGCTTCATATTTGCAATGTATATTCACACTGTCACCCTGGGGACAGCCAGCAGGATAGTTAATCCAGGCAGTGCCCTGCTTCCAGTCTGAAGCTGAGCAACCCTCAAAGATAGTGCAGTCAAGTATGAGCTGCAGGTTAGATACACTGTCCTTGTGGGCACCTGTAGCCTTTAATAAATCTGGAACACCATTAGGATTGCTGTCCTGGCTCCCAGAAGTGCTATGGACCCATTAAAACACTACATGATTATTACTGTGACATTACATGCATCTTCTCTTTCTATACAAATAGTTAAATTTATCTACAGCTCTGCTGAAGTTTGCAGTGTAATCACTCAGCAGCAGTTGGCAGAGCAAATATGCACATACTGTTTCAGTTTCTTCACTCTGAAACACTAAGTGTGAAGGAGTGAAGAATACTGTTCCTATCTTGCCAACAGCATGCTTTCTAGAGGTGATTTTTCTCCTGTTCCTGGTCTCCTCTTCTTGCTCAACCATAGTACTTAATTAGAGGTGACAGCTGTCCTCTAGTAGGTTCTCACTGCATCCTACTTTTAAAAACCAAACAACCACCTCCACCCCTCTCAAAACAAAACCAAAACCAAACCCAATATCTCATTTGGGAAAACTAGTTCCTCCCAGCAGTTCTAAATCACTGGCTAATGGCACCTAAGCCCTGCCAAACACTAAGGTTTGACAGACTGTCCATTCTTAGATCTGAGTCTATCAACACATTTTGGCATTGGGATACTGACATGCAGCAACTGACAGAAAACATTTCAAACATACTCCGCTGGTCCAAACTAATGATTTTTTCCCACAAGCTTTCAGTCTCATGAAAAGTTCATCAATCCAAATGTACTTTGCAAGCTATATGGACTCTTAAGCTTACTACACAAATGCTGTTCATTAGCTGATCTGATACTCCAGTTCAATCCATTCCCAGGCATATAGAAAAGTCAAGTAGAAACTACTCCAGACAGTTCATCTTTTAGACCTTTTCAGAACTTTCTAACAGCCAGCTATGTACTACCCATCCAAATCAATGAATCAACTGCCTAATCCTTTGGATAAGGAAGATTGCAAATATATTGTTTCAACTAAAAAGCTTGTGAAGATGTACACTTTTCTTACAGAGTTGCTATAAAAAAAATGTTTCTTTCTTCACATCACCATAGCTTGAAAAGTTCACACTCCCCTGCAACTGAAAGAAGTGATGTCTTCAGATAGAGAGCATACCAACTGCGTACATTACAAACCTCTGTTCACTGAATTAAATTGCAAAGGCCAGCAAAAAACACAAACAAAACCTCCTGATCAATCCTTGAATACAGACAAACTTCAACTTCATGAAGTCAATTGTGATAGTCAAAGTGTACAAATATGGCATAACATGGAGCATTATATATAATTACTGTTGCATATACTTGGATCTCCTCCTCTCAGACCTTCTTGCTTGAATTCACTTATTAGAAAACTAACATTAAGTCTGTTTTCTCTCCCTATGCACACCTATCCTTTCATATCCATTATATTGCTCTTTAAATTAACAGCCCATACAGGATCACTCTAAAGCATATACACAAACACTATAGAACTGTATAAGGAAGGGTGCAAGTATTTTATCACATATTCTTTATGCATCTAGAAATGCAGCCCAGCAAACAAAGTACAGAAATGCAATCAAGCAGAAACAGCTTTTATGATGTTCTGGTAAATACCACAAGCATGTTCCCATAATGAATTCCTCCAGTGACTGCCTTCACTTCTGCTCAATTATTTTCCTAAGCAGCAGCCAGTTCCTTAGTTTAATTGTACAGCTCTTCTCGACTAAGCTAACAAGTGGTAAGTGTTCAGGCAGCCTTGGAAGAGCCAGTAAATACAGCAGCACAAGAGGCCAAACGATTCTGTGAACAAGAGTTCAAAGAGGAGTGAAAATAAATTTCCACGCTGTGTACTGAAGCTATTTTAACTTGGCTTGGTATTTTTTTAAGCAAGAAATTTAACAAGAAGAGATCCTTTAAACAGGCAACCAGCAAATGCAGAACTATGTAACAGCTACAGCTTGCTGGAGCAAATTATGCAATAACAGTGAAACTGTGGGAAGCTTTGAAGTATGCCCATCAAGGGCTTTAAATGAAAACTTGAGATGTAATCAGCTGTCAAAAACATACATGAGAACTCCTTGATTAATCTTGCATTAAGTTGTTGTAGGATTTTTTTAAGGATGTAATTAAATTATATTTATACTCCTTATTTTAGCTACCTCACCAAGGGCAAAATCTGATAACTGATGTCAAACGTTCTAAGCGTCACGTTCTCCCATACCAACTAGTTTCTATAAATAATTTCTTAATATTATCATCATAATAAACAGTGTTAAGGTACTAGTAGTATAGTAAGTTACTGAGAAAGAATAGGCAATTTTGCCTGCAGAGCATTCATAATCCCCATGGTTTACTTAAGCATATTATCATCTAAACAAAACTAGTATTTGCAAAGTTTTAACATCCTATGTCTTACAGGAACCATGATCTCCCAAGTGTGAATCTCCCCAAAGAGAGGTAACAAGGGAAGTGGAGATAGGAAAAATACAGCAGAGGTCACAAGTGGCAATGAGCGGGAAGGTACATACTATTTACTCATTAACTCTTCCAATTTAAGTGCTAAGCCGCACGAGATAAAGGCAGCTTTGTAGCCAGGTTCAAAATTAACATCAGAATGTAGCTATTCATGCAAAGGGTAGTTGAACTACTGAACTCCCTGCCACACTATACCGAGGATGCCAGAAGTTCACATGTAAACTCGGAAGGACAAAAAAAATATCCCTGAGGATTTCAAAACAAAAACAAACTCGGGAATTCCCTGAGCTGAAAGTGTCAGAACCTCATGGGAATATCAAAGTTCTGCTCTTAGTCCCTCTCCCAGGTAAATTCTTCCATCTGACACAAGTTTATGTCCATCCCAGTACAGCTGTCCATACAGCCTGGCACTCCCCGAACACTGATCACGGTACGCAAGAAAGCATGTTCTGACAATAAACAGAGGCTTTAAAACAGATTTTGACTTTGCGTGCAACTCACCCAGAGGGAACAAATCATATGTTTGTCATGATTTCTAAGATCTAGAATAAAATGTCTTTTTAACTCATTTTAACGTAAAGTTTAAAGAAAGTTAACAGTAATACCAAACCATGAGAGTAAACAGAAAGATGCCAAATCAAGCCACATTCTTCCACATTCTGCTGCGGCTTGTGATGCAATTTAGGCAACAAACTTGTTTAGAAGAAATAACTACCTAAAAACAGGCTTTACATCTTCTGGCCTCACAGGAGTGAGAAGAGGAATGTTTACATACACTGCTCAGTTCTCAAAGAGTTAACACCTCAATTTTTTTGTCACACACCTAGTGTATTCAACACTCATCTATGCTTTTTTTTTTTTAAAGTTTTTAAGAGTAAGCAATTTCCTCAATTACAAAGATGCAAATGCCTTTTTTTTTCTTCTTAAAGTGATGGGGGTTTAAATTAAAGGTTTATACTCTCCATGCATTTGACTATTTTTTGTTATACGTTCCAAGAAACATATCGCTACTATCAAGTACAACTGCAGGTGACCTCAGCGCACAAGAGCACCAAACTCAGTTTTGTTTATTAAATATTTTTGGTTCAGATTGTTTATGTTCACCTTCTAACAGCCACGGCATTGCTGACAATGAAAAAAGAATGGCTACAAAACAGTCTAGCTTTCGACAAAACATGAGATACAGCGGTTAAGGCTACACATGTACACACTGCCAAAACTTTAATGGCAAAAAGAAAAACGACACGTTGGAAATTTTTTTTAATTAAGAATTCTTTTATCTTACTCCCAGACAGTGTCCTTCAGAAAGCATGAGCTTTACAAATCTGGATTCTGATTGTAGTGCTTGGAGAGTGATCTATCATGAACTATTCACTGCTTCTCCACTTTTTTGCTACGTCAGTCACGTAATATAAATGAGTCAGAGTTGTCTTCTAAAGCCTCTGCTCCAGAAGCAGTTTAGAGGGCTTTTTTTTTTTTCCTTCACGCACCAATATTACTGAAAAAAACCTGAGCCCGGATTAAATCGGCAGTAGCGTCGTTGAGAACTTAGCTGAAGTTTTGTTTGGTCTTTGGGAATCGCCTAGGAGACTTCGACTAGAAAGAGAGGCAGCGAGAGTAATGAAAAGTTGCTGCCTTCTCAAGGGCTTTGAGGCTGCTCCGACACTGCGAAGGTTTTCTAGCTCGTGGCCCTCATTTGAGGGGGGAAAAAAACCCGAACAACAACTAAAAGAATAACAAAAGAAAACTCCCCCCACAACCAATGCCTTTCCCTAAAAGCCTTGCGGAAGCACCGTTCACCCTCCTCTATGGTCTTTCAATCACTCGGTGAAGGCTCGGGTGGCCCCGAGCTGCTCCTCTTTTAATTTTTTAACGTGGCCACGGCCGGGCTAGGCAAAGAGCCACCCACATCGCCCCAGCCCGCCAGCCCCGGCCAGCCCCTCACCGCTGGCGGGTCGCTCCCGCCCACCCAGCGCGCAGGTGGCGGCGGCCGGGAGCAGCCCGCTCGCTTCGCCGGGCTCTGCCTGCACCCCAACAGGTGCCACCGAGCACCCCATCGGCCTCAAGCGCGGACCGAGCCCCGACAAGACCGTGAGCCGCCACCCGAGGAAGAGCCGCGCAGAAACTTTAACGCCTCACCGGGGTAGCGCTGCCCTCCGTCGCTCTCCTCTTGCTGGGCCATACCCAACCCGCCTCAACTGCTGCTGCGGGACTAGGAGGCGGCGGGCGGCTGCAGTGGCTGGTCCATGTCGCTCTCCGGTCCCCGCGGAGGAGCGGAAGGTTCAGCGAAGGTGAAGAAGCGCATCCGCCCCCGCCCGCCGAGAGCCCTCTCCGAGCTGCGCAGGGCCTCCCGTGGCGTCCGCCCCCACAGCGGGTACGGAACGGTGCAGACGCACACCTGTCTGCGGGCGCAACGGCGGGCTCTGCCGACGGGACAGTGCAGAGCGCCTGCCGGGACGCTTCGACCACGGCTCGGCCTCTTCCTCCCGCCCCACTGCCACTCCCCCTCCTCAGCGCATCGGTCAGAAGCACCTCCCGCCGCGGAGGGAAACGCCTGCGCGTTGGCGGTGGGGGGGGAGGTGGCTGCCAGGCGCCGGGGCTGCGCGCCGAGCGCCATTTTGAAGCGCCTCAGCGTGCGTTAGGTGCGGACAGTCTCGGCAGAGGGTTGTGAGCGCCTGGCTCATCCGTGGCGGAGGTGATAGGGTGGTCCTGGGGAGCGGAGTGAGGAGTGGTGGGCTTTGACTGAGGGGGATAGTTTAAAGGAGTCTTGGTGTCCCGCGGTGTTTCGCTTCCGGCGGCTGCAGCGCTTGCCGCCAGCAGCAGCCCTGGGGTCGGGCCGATCGGGCCTGCGTGCTGGCGGCCCCCGAGAAAGCAGGTGTGCGGCGAGGCTCCCGGGATGTTTTCGGTTTCTTTTAGCAGCAAAACAAAATCTGGTGTTTTATTGCAAGTTTTGTTTGGACTGCAGAACGTGTAGAGTATCAAGTAGAGGTATATCCTTAGCTCTGTGGAACTGACCGGTAATGGTAGAAGTGAAGGCTCTGGGATAGTAATTGCTGTTCTGACATGTTTGACTTACCTTTTCGTTTCTTTCTATAGCCCAAGTGCTCCCGTGTGGCGTTTGCCTAGCGAACCCGTCGTGCAGGGACCTTCTCGCCACCCCTATACTAAAATCAAAAGAGTTAACGAGCAATTGCAGGAGCAGAGGTCTCATGTTTCCTTATCATCTCTGAATCTCATTATAGCTTCTTTTTTCTGAAAAGAACATATGCCTTTTGCACCTAGATCCAGCAATCCTGTCTCTCGAATAGTAGTAAGATAAAAGTTGTCCCCCATTATAACTGAGGATGTTACCTCACATCTCTTAGGTCTACCCTGAAGCTGGAAGTATAAGTATAGCAGAAATACCTGACTTGGCAAAGCCATGGTTATTCAAGCTTTGATATGGGCAAGTTACACCTGAATAAATTGCAAGAAGCTGAGGTAAAGTTGTACAGTAGTACTTGCCACCATGACCCCACTGACACCAGTTCCATGCTGTCAAAATGAGAATTAGGTCATTACCAAAATGAGAAGTAGGTACTGAAAACCTACCATCAACCAAAAAATACACCTCTGCAGATGCTTCCTGTGACTGGGTCAGAGAATGATAAATATCAGTGTTTATTCTGCTGGATTTCCAAGATGGGTACCAACACAAAACGAGTAAGAGTGGGAGTAATTTCCCCATATATTTATTTGAAAATCACACGGCTACCTCTGCAAGGCAGCTTGCATATTACTATTATAAGAAGGTAAATAAAAACAAAACAGCTTTGAAGCACTATAAACTTTATATGCAAGAAACATACTGTTTTGGAGTATATGCTGTAACTAATTCCTTTTTCAATATTAACATTTTCCTTCTGGTTTTGAGAGTGGAAAGCAATTCTGTTTGAGCGACCAGAAGAGTGTGTTGTCATCACGGCATCATGAAATGTGGGTCAAAGTTGTTAGTTTCCTAGGGTAGGAAGAAGAAACTATTAGAAAAATGTGCTGCAGGAAATCTTCTAGCAGTAGCAGAACATAGAGTACAGCTAAAGGTTTCAAATCACACAGGAAGTTAGGTGCTGAAATGCTTTTTGAGGCAGCACTTAAGGATAGAATTTTGCCTGACAATCATCATACCTTTGAGATCCCATTCTAAGTGATTTGTTTTAGTGGATATTTTCAATTTCCAACTCACATATTATTCTTCCTATTCAGGTGGTAGGTTTTTTGGTACCCTCTTGCAACAAAATTCTTATTGTTCTTTGCAGTGAAGAAACACAGAACAACCATGGTCCCTGTGTGCTAAGCAGCATAAAAGTATGAGGGACAACCTCAAAATGCTTAAAGAACATCACAGCCTAGTCAATATAAAAGCAATACTCTTTATTGCATCTGAATGACTGCATAGCTTGTGAAAAAGGGTAAACAGCATTTCTGGCTGCAAGCTATTAGCAAGAGTTGAATTTTACATTAGCAGTTAGGGTCAAAAAACACCTTCATCCAAGATAACATAGTTTCTGTCTGTAAGTATTGTGTATCATCATTCCTCTGTATTGGTAAAAGCTGGAGGGCTGACATTATGTGACTAAATACAGTGTCACACCTTCAGCTGGCATGGAAGTGTGGCATGTCCTAATTAATTAAAAGGAAACAGAACAGGTACTACTAGGTATGGCAAGTATTAAGTGCAGAACTAAGTGCAAAGCAGACCTTTAGCACCTTTGTTTTTCAGCTGTGCAAAATCTTGTTCATCCAGAAGGGCACACTGAGGAATCAAGTCTTCCTGTTTTAACAGATGGGTTGTAAGGAAATCTTCAAAAGCATAGTAAGAAATTAGTTGTGGTGCTTTACACAGCATGGTTATCATCAGTTCTCTGCCACTGAATCAGAGTTGGGTAGAGCTGTAAAATAATTTTGTAAAAATTCTTGCTACAAAATCCTGATGTTTTGTTCAGGAGTCTTGCCGGTGGCTGTTGTGTAGAAATGTAGCACTACATAGAGCAGCCTGAACTAGCAATTGATGTTCACCTAGTGGCAAAAAAAACATCTGTGGGGGGTCTAATAATAGATCAATGCTAGAGGATTTAATTTTCTGAAAAGAAATCAACAGCCGTGTCATACAAATTGAATTTGATGCGCCAGTTTTATAGTTAATCTGCAAGAAAGCACGAAGAGTTGGTGCTGTTCTGCCTCACTGATTTCTCAAAAACATACTGCAACTGACAAAAGTATACAAACCAATAGCCCTTCCTTTGTTCCTTTAGAACAAGGTAAAGGCACAGAAACTCAAGCTTCCCTCATGCTCCTTATGGCTGTAGATGCGTAAAATCACTCTTCGCTTAAGGCTTTCAGTTCTGTGTTGAAGCTCCAGCAATTTTGCAATTGATAAGAACTAGATTGGAACATCTAAATTGAATTTTCATTCATCAGAAACTATGTATGATGCAAGTAGCTCTCAGGGACAGCCAAACTGAGCTTCATTTGAATCGGCTGTGCAGCTCCCTATCCATCTTGAGGTCAGTAGTTCTCTGTCATTAATACTTCAATATAGTACTTTGTCCTCTAGTTAACCAAAGATTGGCATATTGTGAAGGTACAAGAGTTGCACATCATTGAATGCCTCCATTTCCCATCACTGTCATTTAAGATAGTTCTAGCTCACACGTGCAAGTGTGCCAAGTGTAGCAAGCAATGGATGATCTTATTGCCCATTATGAAGAGAGACAGAAAAAAAAATCTCTCTTGAAGGTGTTAGAACAGAGATGAGATTTTGATCTTTTCTTCCTTGCTTTACAGAATTACTTGTATGTATGATAAAGTAACTAATGCATGTTTTATGGCACAGGAAGAGGGAACAATGAATAAATTCAAGTTTCTGCTGACTTGTAGCAATGAGTAGGATGGTGCTTCGATAAAAAATATCAATACCTTACAAGAAAATTATGTTTCTGACACTTAAGAGAATACTGTGCTATTGTACTTCAAATTCCTCATGGATTTTGTTCACATAAAACTAGTACCTGTCTTTTGCACATCTGTGTTTGATAGAGGCCCATGTCCAGCATAACCACCATCTGCATGGGCGTTCCGACTAGCAGTGGAACATCTATTTTCTCTGTAAACTATGAATCAATTTAATAGCCCTTTTGAATATAAGCTGTTCCTAAATGGAAAACAGGATTTGGTGAAATCTGGGTATCACTTAGTTCATCGTTTTTTTCCAGAGGCAGGATGTATGTATGCATACTTACATAGTTTCTGACACGTTTTTCTAATCTGTTCCTAAAAATCTCCAGCAGTGGAAGCGGCAGCCCTTTTAAAGGAAGTCTGTTACAGTGCTTACATATGCATTCAGGACTGCTACTATACTATAGTGTCCTTTGCTAGGGCTTTTCTGTGGCTGTGAACAAGAAAAGCACTGTAATGAATATGAAAATATACTCCTCTGTACTTTTTAACAGGCTTGATGGAATTTAAAAGACATTCAAGACTTTGAGACTGCTCAATTCTGAGATGTAAGGAGAGTTGCTACATCTCACCGTGTCTCCATTTCCTTGTAGTAAGTAAAATAAGGTCTACACAGAAATGCTGGACAGTTAAGCCAGTTCGACTTTTGCAAGTACATTACAGTAACAGACACAATTCTTCCAGAAGCACTTGACCTACAGGGGGGCTGTCGGGTAGGAAAAGGTAGCGTACATGGAGGTCTCTGTCCCTGCTGCATTCTGTGTAGGTGAAGCTGTACACAATGATGAAGTAGAGCAGGGAAAACAATGTTTTGCCACCCAGTCGCATTTTCTCGGCAACATGCTGACCCGCTGCCAGCTCTGTCTGCTTGCTTTTTCCTTTTAGTTCCATTATCATCACATTTGAGCATAAAGGTAGCTCATAAAACTTAAAAGCACTTACATGTTGTAATGCATTTTAAGAGCAACTTGAACAATGGGAAATGGATCTTACTGTAGAAAGCTGAAATATATCAGTTAGGTCTCATTTGTCACAGAATCACAGAATGTTAGGAGTTGGAAGGGACCTTGAAAGATCAACTAGTCCAGCCCCCCTGCCACAGCAGGATTCCCTAGACCAGGTCACAGAGAAGCTTTTTGGATGTCCACATGGCTTAGCTGTTCCCTAACCCAGTCCTCCTCAACTAAGGAAAACTCCTCCAGTATCCTAACATCATGGGGAGGCTCAGGGGTCTGAGGCTCCTGAGCACAATCTCTAAGGGTATAGACAGAGACAACGAAGGCATTCAGTAACTCCACCTTCTTTGTATCTTCTGTCACCAAGGCACCAACCTCATTCAGCGCTGATTGGGTAGTGAGGTGGATTGTGAACTGGTTGGAGGACAGAAGCCAGAGTCGTGGTCAATCGGATGGAGTGTAGTTGGAGGCCTGTGTCTAGTGGAGTCCCTCAGGGGTCGGTACTGGGACCACTACTTTTCAACATACTCATTAACAACCTGGATGAGGGAGCAGAGTGCAGTGTCAGCAGGTTTGCTGATGACACTAAACTGGGTGGAGTGGCTGACACACCGGAGGGTTTTGCTGCCATTCAGCGAGACTTAGACAGGCTGGAGAGTTGGGCAGGGAGAAATTTAATGAGATTCAATAAGGCCAAGTGTGGAGTCTTGCACCTGGGAAAGACCAACCCCATGTATGAGTAAGAGGTTGGGGACTGAGCTGTTGGAGAGCAGCGAAGGGGAAGGGGATCTGGGGGTCCTGGTGGATGGAAGAATGACCGTGAGCCAGCAGTGTGCTCTTGTGGCCAGGAGGGCCAATGGGATTCTGGGGTGGATTACAAGGGGTGTGGCTACTAGGTCAAGAGAGGTTCTCCTCCCCCGTTACTCTACTCTGGTGAGGCCACATCTGGAATATTGTGTCCAGTTTTGGGCCCTTCAGTTTAAGAAGGATAGGGAACTGCTGGAAAGAGTCCAGCACAGAGCCACCAAGATGATGAAGGGGCTGGAATATCTTCCATATGAGGAAAGGCTGAGGGAGCTGGGTCTCTTTAGGTTGGAGAAGAGGAGGCTAAGGGGTGACCTCATCTATGCTTTTAAATATGTGAAAGGTAGGTGTCAGGAGGATGGGGTCAGGCTCTTCTCAGTGAAGCCCAGTGGCAGGACAAGAGGCAGTGGTTGTAAGCTGAAGCATAGGAGATTCTGTGTGAACACAACTAGAAATTTTTTCCCAGTGAGGGTGCCAGAGCAGTGGGACAGACTGCCCGGAGAGGTTGTGGAGTCTCCTTCTATGGAGGTATTCAAGACCCGTCTGGATGTGCTTCTGTGTGACCTGGTCTAGGGAATCCTGCTCTGGCAGGGGGGTTGGACTAGATGATCTTTCGAGGTCCCTTCCAACTCCTAATGTTCTCTGATTCTGTGAAGCACGTCCCCACACCTCCAGAGTCTTGTTGCTACTAGTTTCACAGGTCATAAAAGAAAATGATGAATATGTGAGAGGCAGATGACAAATTTATTTGGGATAATACTTAAATATGCTGGTTCTGGCAGGAAAAGAATGGCTTACTGGGAAGGAATCTTGGGAAGACTGGCTCTCTGGGAGCTGCAGTACCTTCCCATATATTTTCACAGCAGACAGCATTCCCATGAAGTCATAGTTGATGTGCGTTTAAAGCCTGTCCTACTGCTGGAAGATGCAGTTTCTGCCTCAAGACTGTACAGCGTGTTTTGTATGACTGAAGCATTGTTTACACTAGAAACTAATTCTTTAGGATATGTGGAGTTAATTCAAATATGGTAACTGAAGGGCCTGGCTGATTAATTCTTTTATCAGGCATCTTCTATAAACACAATCATTTATGCCTTTGAAAGTACCAAGTTTAAAGCATACTAGATACTAATGAACAGAAGTATTCACCCAAGGACCTTACAGAGCAGCTGTTTTCCATTATTTCCCAAGAGTGTATTTATGCATTGTTTTCATTGCATTTCTAATTCAGGGCAGTTGGAATCATTCTACATGGAATCCCAAGTCACTGTGGCTGTAAACTTAAGAGCAACATAATGCACGTGTCTCCCCCAAGCTCAATGAGAGCTGTTGAAACATGGGATTTTTTCATTTTTATAAAAATGGGTCTGGTCATGGAGTTAGGAGGATGCCATTTTCTTCTCACAGATGCGGATCTTCTGAAAGTAAAAGTGAGATACTGACCATTTGATGGTTGAACACAAGTTGAAAGCAGAAAAAATAATCTGCTATAGATCCTGTACTATATAAAAGTTCTTTGTTATGCGAGTGAGGGTCTGGGCTTGCTTGGGTCTTTTTTCTTTTTCCCAAGAGGTCTCATGTTCTCTAAATGTGTTGTCATTACAAATTAATTTTCTGAATAAGACTGGTAACTTCTACAGAAATTAATAATTAAAGTTCATAGGATCATAGGATTGTCAGAGTTGGAAGGGACCTCAAAGATCATCCAGTTCCAATCCCCCTGCCTGACAGGGACACCATCCACTAGATCAGGTTACCAGGGCCCCATCAGGCCTTGTTTTAAAAGCTTCCAGGGATGAGGCTACCACAACCTCCCTGGGCAACCTGTTCCACTGCCTAACCAACCTCATAGTGAAGAACTTCTTCCTAATATCCAGCCTAAATCTACCCTCCTCTAGCTTACACCCATTTCCCCTGGTTCTATCACTGTCTGACCTCCTAAAAAGTCCCTCGCCAGCTTTCTTGTAGGCCCCCTTCAGATACTG
Source organism: Galbula dea (assembly GCA_013399015.1). Lineage (NCBI taxonomy): Eukaryota > Metazoa > Chordata > Aves > Piciformes > Galbulidae > Galbula > Galbula dea. The sequence goes on from VWZX01000711.1 coordinate 359,378, forward strand.
GAAGGCTACAATAAGGTCCCCTCGGAGCCTTCTCCTCTGCAGACTGAACAATCCCAACTCTCTCAGTTTGTCCTTGTAGGAGAGGTGCTCCAGTCCTCTGATAATTCTTGTGGCCCTTCTCTAGANAGCAAATTTGCTGAGGGAGCACTTGCTGCCACTGTCCATGTCTCTGACGGAGATGTTGAACAACACTGGTCCCAGTACTGATTCTTGAGGGACTCCACTTATCACTGGCCTCCACTTGACATGGATCCATCGACAGCCACTCTTTGGGTGCGGCCATCAAGCCAGTTTCGTATCCAGCGAGTGGTTCATCCATCAAACCCACATTCCACTAGCTTGGACACCAGAGTGTCATGCGGGACAGTGTCGAAGGCTTTGCTCAGGTCCAGGTAAATGACGTCAGTTGCTCTTCCACTGTCTATTGATGTCATAACCTCTTCGTAGAAGGCCACCAGATTCATCAGGCATGATTTACCCTTGGTGAAGCCATGTTGATTATACCAAATCACCTCTTCATTATTCTTCTGCCTCAGCAGTTCCCCCAGGAGGATCTGCTCCATGATCTTACCAGGCAGAGGTGAGACTGACTCGCCTATAGTTCGCTGGATCATCCCTCTTCCCCTTTTTAAAAATGGGGGTTATGTTTCCTCTTTTCCAGTCAGTGGGGATTTCACCAGACTGCCATGACTTCTGAAACACAATAGAGTGTCTTAGCAACCTCGTCCGCCAATTCTCTCAGTACCTGTGGCTGTATCCCTTCGGGTCCCATGGACTTGCGAACTTTCAGGTTCTTCAGTTGGTCACAAACCTGATCTTCACTTACGATGGGCGGTTCCACCTTCCCACCCCTGCCATTATCTTCTTTGACTTTGGGGGTGTCGCGGGAGCCCTCGCCAGTGAAGACTGAAGCAAAGCAGCTATTGAGAAGTTCAGCCTTTTCCATGTCATCCGTCACCAGTTCTCCCGTTTCCTTTCTGAGGGGGCCCACATCTTCCCTAGTTTTCCTATTTCCATTAATATATTCGTAGAAATGTTTACTATTCCCCTGGATTTCCCTGGCTACATTTAACTCCCACTGAGCTTTAGTATTCCTAACCAATTCCCTTGCTCTCCTGACAGCTTACCTGTATGCCCCCCATTCTAGTTGACCCTGCTTCCACTTCTTATATAGACTCTTTTTATGAGTCAGCATGCCCAGGAGCATCTTGTTCATCCAGGCAGGTCTCCTAGCATTCTTTCCCGCCTTTCTCTTAGTTGGGGTACATAGCTCCTGGACACTGAGAAGGTGATCCTTGAAAATTGACCAGCTGTCCTGGGCCCCACTTCCCTCTAGGGCTTCATCCCACGGTACTCTGTCCATCAGATCCCTGAAGCGATCAAAGTCTGCATGTCCAAAGTCCAGAGTCACAAGTCTAGAACATATCCTCTTAGGAGCCCTGAGGACCTTGAATTCCAGTGCTTTGTGGTCACTACAGCCAAGGCTGTCCCTCAGCCTTACAGTGGGCACTAGTCCTTCCCTGTTGGTAAGAACAAGTTCCAGCATAGCACCTTTCCTAGTTAGTTCCTCTACCATTTGGAGGAGGAAGTTGTTGTCAATGCACTCGAGGAACATCCTGGATTGCTGGTGCCTTGCTGTATTGTTCCTCCAGCATATGTCAGGATGATTGAAATCCCCCACTATCTGCCTATGGAGGGCCTCATCTACTTGGCCCTGCTGGTCAGGTGGCCTGTAGCAGACCCCGACTGTAACATCCCCTTCACCTGTCCTCCCTTTAATCCTAACCCATAAGCTCTCAACCAGGTCATCATCCTTCCCCAGGTGGAGTCCCATGGACTCCAGCTCGTGACTGATGTAGAGGGCAACACCTCCTCCCCTGCCTATCCCTCCTAAACAGCTTGTACCCATCTATTCCTACACTCCAATCATGAGAACCATCCCACCAGGTTTCAGTAACCGCCACAATGTCATGTCTCTCCAGCAACACAATGGCCCTCAGTTCATCCTGTTTGTTGCCCAAACTGCGTGCATTTGCATAGAGGCACTTCAGTTGGGCTGGACATGNGCACTTCCGTTGGGCTGGACATGTCATCTTCTTAGGCAACTCCAACTTGATGTCCTTGGGGCGTCTTGGTTCATCATCTCTGGCTTGCCTCAGAGAATCATCCTGAGAGCTCTTAGTAGTGTTCCAACCTTCCACCCCTGGTGTGCTGCCCCACTGTTTGTCACAAGCAAGCATAACATTCCTAACCCCCTCCTCCCTCAAACCTAGTTTAAAGCCCTATCAATGAGCCCTGCCAACTCCTGCCCCAGAATCTTTTCCCCCTCCGGGACAAATGCTCCCGATTTGCTGTTTGCAGCTCTAACGCCTTGTGTGCCGAGCCACGATTGTAAAACCCAAAGCCCTCTCGATGACACCAGTCCTGGAGCCACGAATTAACCTCTTGACTCTTACTATTCCTTCATCCATAGCTGATGTCAAGGGGATGGAGTTAGGACTAAGCTTATTTTTGTTCACTTGTCTTTTGAAAAACGGCACGTGCAGTTTATTTAATTTTCCTTCCTTGTACTTAAAGGCAAAAAAATAGATTAAAAAAAATACAGCAATGACGAGGACTCCTGAATTAGGTACCTCATTCTGTCTCTCCAGAAGGTTAATGCTTAACTGCCATGCTGTATCTAAGGTATATGTGTTAGCCAAAGAAAATGAACACGCACACACACCATCCAATTGTCCTTTTATATTTTTATTCGGTGTTAAGTAACTCCACAAGAAAACAAAATCAGTTACTCTGGTGTACGTGAAATCAGAACAATACAACCACTTGAAGCAAAAAGTAGAAACAAATTTCAGCCCAGGAATGGAAAACTGATACTTCAGTGCTATGGATATGCAATGCGCTTCATACCACAGTGCGGTTCAGCGTATGCCAACCTTTAATGCTGTTCTTGTTTTTGTTGTGTTTCTATCCATACAGAAAAACTAAAAACCACACTTCAACTCTCACTGAAAGCTTTCGAGCTCTAGCCATTAAACTATGAAAACAAGTAAAGACAATTTGTTATTGCCCAAGCTCAAGATAACGGTTTTATTTTCCCCAAAGGTGTTGGAATTATTACATGCCACAATGTAACTATAAGCAACACCTTTGTTGGTTTTGAGCCCTTTCACACTCAAGAAGCAGCTCTAGCCAAAATTAACTGAGCTGAAGTTTGTGTTTGAAATATGTCCATTTGGTCATTTCTTGTTCAAAAGAAGTTCTATTCCATTCTTCACTGTAGTGATTTGAAGAATTTGTGTGTAAAGTTATTTTTCACTTTCATGTTACAGTTAACTAGTTCTCAGTGCAGGTGCTAAACAACCTCTCAAGGAAGCTCCAGAAGGAAGTAAAATATATAAAAATCTATCCCAAGTCTGCAAATAAATTAAGAAACTGTAAAGTGTCAAAAGAGTTGTATGACTACAAACCCTAAAGTCTAAGAGGAGGACCAAAGGAAAGTCCCTGGGCAGGGACAAATCAAGCCAATTTTAAGCAAGGATCTCAAAAAAAGCATTGCACAAAGAATGGCAACTGTTTGCCAACCACATACTTAAATTCTTGCATTTTCAACTGAATAAAGGCAACAAAACCCAGTTACTCAGAAAACCTTTCTAGCACAGAACATATTTCAAAGGCAGTTCAGCTCACATTTCAAACACCTATAGTTCTCATGAGGTTTATTGCCTGTCAAAACTAATGGTTAAGCTTTTCAAGTCAGTATTGGACTTTCTGCACTTCCTGATGTTATAGACATGCTGCTATTGTATAAACTAGTTAGTTGTTGTTGTTTAAACTATGAGTTGGTAAAAACTTAGAATGTTTAGTTTTGCAAATATTGCTCCTCCTGGCTTATACGTTTTGCATAATGTGTTAAAAGCACAAGGAGTTGATAGTCTTGTACAGATGCAACTTGACAATGCATTGACTTTCTAAGTTAACAAAATAAAGTTTAAAAGCAAGTCACATAAAGCAACAATCACTACTGCAATCACACATGTATGTTTTAAGTCATCGCTTTCCCTACCCCCACCCACCACACACATAGCTTGCCCCACACATTCTCTCAGGAACACAAAATGAACTACAAGATCTACTAAATTACAGCCACAACAGCAGCTAACTGCAGCAGCCACAGGATTTCTTTCAAGTGAAGCACTGACCCTTTGCATTTAAACATTGAACACTCTGAGCATTTTAGATAGTTTCAGTCATTCAGGCTCAAGTTCAGTACAGGATGCTTTTGCAGGTTACATCATCTGCAACAAGACAACATTCTCATTACTCATTACAAAATTCACAATAATCCACACATCACCCCAGTGGTTTATTATTTTTGGTGTTACTTTTTAAACTTCTGCCTCACATTGGCAAGTTGCTAAAAAGGACAAAAAAAAAAAAAAAGGAAAAAAAAAACCAACCCCAAACCACATTGCCTCCATACCTACAAAAAATCCTTGGCTTCTTCAGTTAGCAAAAATACAAACCATGGTATCCTCAGTGTTGCTTTGCGGGAGGGGGTAATCACAGGATAGAAAACACAGTTTCTGTAAGTCTCTAAAGCACAACCCTGTTGTTCCTACTTCAAAGTTACGAGATTTACTGAATGAAGACTGGACAAGTCATTCATGCTTTTCTCCTGCATTCAGAAAGGCACTGATAGATTACAGTGTTAAGTATTTATCTCCCAGTTCTTAAAGAACAAAGCCTTATGTGCAGAAAGCTGAAGTCTGTGAATAGTAGAAGTAGTTGTAGACACTGCGATGCTAAGAAGATAGTAATAGTGGTAGGGCTACAGTTACGAATGAAAATAACTGCAATTTAGATGCAAAAAAGCAGTGGTACTACTAAGACAAGCACATGCACATCCATTCTTGATTTGACAACACAATCTAGTCTAGTTCAAATAGCCAAGAATTTAACAGGTTTTTTTGGGGAAAAAAAATCTCAACAGGACAGCTGTGTCCTCATCTATGAAATAAGCAAGAAGAGAAAGATAAATACACATCTGAATCCATTAACTGAAGAGGAAACTCAAGTTGTTGTTTTAGAGCTACAGACCCTCAAGGATAGTTTTCCATCTCATGTTACTTTTAAATCAACTGTTCTACTCTGCAGTTTCTATAGCTGAGTTCGAGAAAAAAGCTCCTCCTCACACGGATCAGCCCATTCACTTCCACCTTCTGAAGCTGTGTCTTCAGAGCTGGAGCTATCACTGGAGTAGATCTTCTTCCTGAAGCCATTTGGTTTTGCCTCAGCATTTATATCATCTGCACATCTTGCTTCATAAACAGAAGAAACCTAAGGATTTAAACTGACAGTGTTGATGGGGAACAATAAAGAACATGGTTGCTTATTTCTGGGCTGAGAGATTATCTACTTTTGTAGTTGTTCAGGAGAGATGTCACAATTACAGGACAAGTCCTCCTCCTTCCCATCTACACAGACAGGGCAGCAGAACAGCAGGGAAAAAAAAGTGGGGCTTAAGTTCTTATTTTTTCCTATTCCTTAATTTTAGGATTTGCACAAAAGAGCAAGAGAATCAAAAGTGAACTTTGTTAGAGTACACTATTATCACAGGTCATGTTAGAAAATTACTGTAAAAGTTACCTCCAAAATTTGGTAGTAAGTATTAAAAATATCAACAAAAACACAGTACAGATCTGGCTAAACTTCAAGAAAACCCAGTGTATTTTCAGGTGAATCAGTAAAGCTACAGCAAGCATGTCAGAGTGTAAATATAAATGCCATCATCTCTATGAAATTTAAATTTTATCATGCATGCATACATGACATTTTTTCCCTACAGAAAAAAAGGGGTTTTTTTGCCTGTAAACAGGACAGAATTGAGCATTTATTATGTTTTTGCCTTTAGTTAGTAGTCCTTTCTGCCTTCATAGTGCATATCATCCCACTCTATGCTTACTGGAATTATAAGCTGAGGGAAAAAAGACTCATGTTTTACACAGATAACAAGCAAAAGCCAAGTGTTCCCAAAGGAAACTGAGTTTGCTTAACTACTACAAGTACCACTGTTTGTACAAAGGGTTGTACACCTCCAAGTACAACAGTTTGAAGAATTTTCAGAAGAATGCTCAAGGCTCAGAGGAGATTAAAACACAAAGTAAGGAAAGAAAAGCTTTTGAAGGTTTTCCTAAGAATTTAATTTGAGGCCAGACTGAAAACTGATGAAAGGAAAGATGATGTAGTAGCACACTGTTATAAAACTAACAAAACACCTCCTCCCCCAGACCAATGGCAAACTTACCATGTTAAAATCTAAAAGATGTTCATCATCATTGGATATTTCCTTTACATCTGCAAATTCTCCTACACCATTCTCTCCCTTGGCATTTGTATAACATTCTTACATTGTGTTTGTGGGGGTGTTTCAGAGGAAGAAGAGAAAAACAAAAACAGAATTAAGGACACTGTTATTTATGTTAGCCAGAACTAAAGCATCTAGAGAAGTATTCTTGAAATTCACACGCTAAGTCATGTAAACTTTGTGCTGGGGTATTTTATAACCTGACATCCTCAAAGAGATAAGTGTAACACCTTGCAGAAGGTCCATCAAATCTTACCTGGATAAGCAACAATAAAAAGAAGCTACTTAGTTAACAAAAACATCTGAAATGGTAAGGTACAAAGAGTAAGATTTTTTTTTTAATTAAACATGCTTCATTTGTCAATTCTGATACTGCACAGTTCTAGATCATTCCTATATCTCTACCCATACAAAATAACTGCAACAGCAGCCTGAGCCAGACTGAAGTTCAAAAAAGAAAAAGTTTATATGAATGGCTGTGGTTTCTACTTAGCAGAGTAAACTATAATATCAACATATATCATACATATATATATGGTTCACATGCATCGATATCCATATACAAATAATACCCAGCCAGTAAACTGGGTACAGCTAAAGATCTGCAAAGAACAACATTAGCTCTGAGGACAAAGCTCTGGTTTTGATAAACATAGTCTAGAAGAGGAAGTCCTGGAACTATTCTACTTCATAGAAGTTCTGCCACGGTACCAAGCAGGTTCTGGACTTCACAGTATTTTAGACTGTACAGTCTGCCTCTGACAAAGCAAGGTGGTGAAAACACTTGCAGCTATGGAGGTTCACCAGCAGATGTCAGCAAAAAGATTACACGATTCACTCGCAGAAATCCAAGGATTACTCTGTAAATACTGCTCGAGTGGCAGTCACTGCATTTGCCGTTAGACCAACAACACTCCTGCAACTGTCACCGTGAAAAAAACTCACACCCTTACAAAAGGACACTAACTATCTTTACTGTGTAAATACTGAGTATTTTCTAATATGGGAGGTTCTGTGACTAGTCCAGAAGGTAAATCAGTGTCCTATTAGGCATCAATCTATTCTCTTTAACTATGCAAGAAAATTTCTATAGTTAGCAGTGAAGTAAATTACAGTGTTCTTGAGAGTAAACCAAACTGTCCTGAACACCAAAGTAAGGATATTTAGGCACCTGGAACACCATTTAGTTGGCTGCACTTTAAGGTGCACTCCAAAAAATAGTTCAGTAAAAACTACTGGCTAATCTGTAGATTATTAAGGAGACAGTTCTCCAATCAAAAGTTTATTGCAGTGAGTCTCTGTCAACAGACAGTATCAGATAGCCTGTCAATACAGTATACAGAATGTTCTTATTTAGCTTCTCAACTTTTCCTTCACAGGTAAATTGGTATGCAGGTAAAACAATCTGTTTGGATTCTTGCCTGCCCACTGAAAACCTGGGCTTGGGCAAATCTCTCCCCTTCCCACGTTGAGAGAAATTCCATGCATTCACTGAATAACTAACATGTTATTTATGTGAACCCATGAAAGGTAATTACCATGTTTTCACATTCTTGTAATGTTATATACCTACTAAGTTTAAGCATTAATGAGGTTGAAACATATTTTTAAAAGTCATAAAGTATTTTCAAAGTCAGAGATTAGTTTTGTTTTTTACTTAATTCCAAGCTCTGGAAAAAAATAAATCTGCATAATTATTAAGACTATTTTAAAAGTACTTTCAATTTAAAACTCACTAGAGGCATACTAGGGATCTATTACAAATCTAATTGAAGCATCCCAATTCTCTCTCAGGTAAGAGAACTTATTATGGAAGTTTACTTAATTTTTTATTTAAATACAGATGTAGTTCCAATTCATCTCCAGAAATTACAATCCATAAGCAATCATTCTAACAGCATTCTAGTTCCAACATTGCTTCTTACCTTCACACTGTGATGCAGGAAAAAGGGGAGAATAGAGAGCCTTTTCCCACCAGCATTGCTTTTCCTGGCTGCCACTCATTCTCTGCAGATTAGCATTCAATATAGGAAAATATTTAGACAATAATCACACTTCATTATGCCATAAATAATATACTTACATGTAAAGGAGGAAACTGGTATTAGAACCAATTTGCTAGGTCTTATTGGTCACACTGTTCAGTTTCTAATACTAAAGGGAAAGGACTGTCAAACTACAGCAGGACATTAATTATCTGAACTCTTACAGCCAATCTCACTCAACACAGGGGGACAGACTTTGCCCATACAGAGTTGTACAAATCCGGAACAAAAAGATTAACTCCAGTCTTACAGTTTATAACCAAGTACAAAACAAGAGAGAACAGACAACTACCAAAGACATGAAAATACAATGAAACAATATTAGTCAACATGACAGTTTAATGTAAGACAAAACAGAAAAGTAAGCCAACAAAAAGCAGCAAAATTTAGTGTTTAAAGCAGCACCATTACCATCGACTGGGAAATGAAAAACTAGAGAATTAGTCTGTCAACATGATGAAAAACTAGTTATAAGGATGATTAATACTGTCTTTATGATAATCTCAATCTACTTACTAAAAATGCCTTCCCACCACCACATTTTAATGCTAACTTAAGTTTACCAGAGCCCCTTCCCTATGAAATATTAATGGATGTGGGTAAAATACCAAAGGTTTGACACAACAGACATGTCCCTGGTTTTATGACTGCATCTGTGGTGACCCCATTAACCTTTAAAAGGTGATGACAGCTTGTAACAACCCCTATAAGTACTATTAGAATGATTTGGAAACAAGCCATAGTGCACTAGCTACTACATTAACAAATGAGTTTCAACACTGAGTTTCTATCCAGCTTCCTCCTCCGTAAACCTGAGAACATTTAAGCATGGAAAGTTAACAAGTCACCTTGTATTCCTCCTTAGGCTACTGCAGAACTATACACCTATAGAACCTAAACTTGTAATTGCTTATTACTTAGTAAAGAGAAGCCCCTCTCAAACCAAATGAGGAACTCAGGTGCTCTATTCAGAAGCATTTGCCAGATTAAACATTTTTTCTTGTGAAATTCTACTATAATGAATATTGAACTTATTCACACTGGTTTTGTCTCTAACACTAAGGAACAGTCCTTCTCAAACTACCCTCCAAAGCACTCAAACCTCAACACTAGAAAAGGGAGTTCTTAGAAAGTTAAACTACAGTAGGAAGGAAGGAAAAGGAAAGGGGAAAGGGAGGGAGGAGAGGGAGGGAGCTCAAAGGTATCTGAAGCAGGACTTCATACAAAATACAGGCATTTACAAGCAAATGGAATCATGAAAGTCTCACCAGTGCTGTCTAGAGATAGAGGCATCTAAACTCCACAGGCACAAAACTTAAAGTTCCTCACACAGCTGGTGTCACACTTGCACAAAGGGGAAGCTGGATAAACCACAGCAACTTATAAGCAGACAGTGTGACTCTGGAAGGGCATAACAAGTTACAGTGGTCTTGCTTCCCAGGGTAAGTCACCATCAGAGCCTACGTATCTTTTTCAGGATGGCTTGGTGACTGAACTCATGCTGGCTGCAGGCTGCCTCAGCTCCTGTGCCCTTCCATCACTGCCTCAATACCAGAAGAGTTAGAGAAAGCAAGAAGCACATCTCCTGGCTGAATGCAGAAGCAGCCCAGCAGGACTTAACATTTGAGCTCAGACCTGGCCCTCTTGCTCCTCCATCGACACTCATGGAATGACATGTTATTTCTAAACCAGCATTAAGGTCAGATGTGTAAAGCAAAAGGAGAGCTGTAGAAAGATCCACTATCTAGAGCCATTTGGGAGTTTTGTTTGGGAGGGGATGGAGGGCACGAGTTGATGTCCCTTTTATATGTTCACTGAAGACAACCATTATTCCCTCCAGTTACTTGTTTACTGTAATCACACAGTCTGCCATTGTGACATTTTCTCTGAATTAAAGAAATACTCCCAATCAGTAAATAGGAAATACCATCTCCAGAGTAGTACCATGACTCTACCTTTGTTTGTTGGCATTCTTTCCCTTTTAAAAGGGCATTTTCAATTTATGACTCCTCCTCTCTCACACACACCCACTTCCAGAGTTCTATGAAAAATTGTATTAGATTTTCCAGCTACCTCATCTAAATAGCTGCTATTCTCAGTAGTGCTGGTATTAGAAATTGCAAGTGGAAGTCTTTCTTCTCTGAAACTATTCACATTTATTTTACTTTATTCTTAAGCAGAGCTCAAAAACAAGAAGGCAAAGTTGTTGCAATGCTGTTTTGCTCCCAGTCTTGCTGCAGGTCCAAGAGAAGACTGATGGGTTTCCTTTCTTGTTTTACAGCTAGACATATGGTGATTGAGGATTCTCTTAGAGCCCCCGATTGAGGTGATGCAAAACCACTTGAGGACTTCAGCATCCACAAGCCAAAAACACTACTGTAATGTTATAGTTATGCAAGCCCTGCCTCAAGTTCTGCCTGATTTAAATCACAATTGTCTATGGATTTTCAGTAGATTTGGGTCAGAATAGTGCAGTTACCTGCAGAAACTAGAACTCCAATTACACTTCTGTTCCCCACCACCTCTTCCATACTGAGAGCTAAGCCAACAGCAGAAAAAAAAAATCATCTTAAGTGTTTGCTATTGTTTGTGTAGGAGTTTGGACAAGAAAAATAGTTTTAAAACTTTAAATAGCACTTAAATGTCTTTCATGGCATCTAGCTCACATTTGTTCCTTCCAACATCATTTTATGTCTGTTTTCTCCAAAGAACCTTCCTAACAACTTCATACAAGAGCAGGGCTGTCCACGTAGGTCTTTCATCCAAACTCTCCCATGACACCTCTGCTATACAAAGGAACAATCCTTCTTTGCAAACTTCAGTACATATATTTTTCTAAGGGAATAAAAGCAAGTATTAGGTTGTTTTTAACTAACAAAATTTAGTGCTGCTTCAAATTACAGTGAAACGACTCTGTAATCCAGATGGAGTACAGAAGCTAACATGAAGGAGAGATTTTGTGAGCTTAAGTAGATAACAATCATTTTAAACACTGTGTTTCATCTCCAGCACCATAACAGTAAAGCAATTCAGTGTTTTAGGGATACAACTGAGTACAAGGGAAGACAAGCAAAGAAGTGAAAGCTATTTCCTGCACCATGAATGTCACTTCCTACAGCCAATAAGATTTTTCCTCACCTCTTCCAACCACACACACATTTGAAATGAAGCAGCCAAGGAATATTAATGTTCTACAGAGTTTTATTGTATTGCTGCCTTCTTCACAAGGCTCCTATGGACAGCAACTCATCAGCTGATGAAGCTGTATTGTAAGAATGCAGCAGAATAACAGATTATATTGATCTGGGGAAAAGGACAAGCCACTTCCATACTCACTACATAAATATTTCTCCTCAGGTAAAAGCTTGGTTGCTCATACAAGTAGTTCATTAAGAAATTACTTTATTCTTTCTTCTTTGCAGCAAATAGTTTTATTTTGCAACCTCAGAAATTTCTTAGAGAGCATTTATAAATATGCAACTTTTTTCTCCACTATGAAATAGTAAAAATGCACTTAACAACTAGAATCATATATTCTCAACAATCTACACAAGGGCAAATATTAGTATGATTTTGGGGTTTTTTACTGTTATGAGGTAGCAACCAGTTTTCTTTTCTTTTCTTTCTCTGAAATTACAGAAAAAAGCAAGTTCTTATAGCAGATTAGTCGTTTGCTAGTTAGAAAACTTACATTGGTCAGAACTTTAAGCAAAATTTATGAGAAGCATCTTCTCAGAGCTGGAGTCTACAGTTTTAAGGACCATCTGCCTGAAGGTCTTGGGGAAAAAAAGCACTTCCAGTATTTCATGAAAATTTTTATTAAATTTTTCAGCTACTCATCTAAACATCTATTATTTTTCATCTAAATTAATATTCCTCTCAGAATAGACTAATTTGGGCTTTAGATACTAATCTGATAACATCAGCACTGAGTATTTCTGCTCTTTCAGAATGCATGCTAACAAGGATCTAGGCAGTGACAAGAGTTTTTCAGAATCAGAACAGAGTCAGCACTAAAGCCTCATCATGATCTGAAGTGCTATGGCTGACAGTTTCATAACCAGCTACAGAAAAGGTAGAATTCATATTAACCTGTAAGTACAAATTTCCTTTAACCTGCTCTGCAACCCCTTGCTATCAGAAAGAATACAAGAAACACATGAATAATTTAGAGGTCAAAGCAGCAATGAAGCCACTGATTCCCATTCCAAAAGATCAGATCCTAATTGTAATCCATCAGCTACCCAGGGAAGATGTATATGGCTCAAGAAGGTGGCCACAAATAAACAAAGGAAGCAGAGTCTAGGCATTATATTGTTAAAATCTATTTGGCAGTCACCTGATTCTCAAATTTCACTGAAAGCATGTGTAAGGGCTCCCATGAAATCATCTAGTCTCTACTCTTGCACAAAGCCAGAATCAACTACAATGCACTATTTCTCAAAATACATTTCTCACTCTAAATCTCTTCAAAGACAGAATTTCCACTGCTTCTCTAGAATTAATTGAGCATTAGACTAAGCTCATTTTCTGGTTAGAATTCTATGACTTAATTTTCCCTTGCTGTGATTTAAGGTCATCGCATCTACTTTCTTTGTGTGTACCAGAGCCTGCAGAACAAGCACAGCTTTTTCCTTACCTCTTCTAACTATGCACGTGGCTTCTGCAAAACTGCTGAGTTCTTCAAGTTTCTCCTTTTTTTTTTTTTTCCTTTCTTCCTCAATAAAACAACCCCAGTTCCTTTACCCTGTTTTCAAAAGCAATGATCTTTGTGTTGCTGTCCTCAAGGTGTCTTACTTGACACAAGGTAGTGGGAGCTAAGCCTGCTATTCCAGCAGAACGCTCTCCAGTCCCAGCTACAGAGGAGCAATTACTTCTCCTCTGACAGAAGAGCATTCCTATTTAGGGATCACAATGTTGCTGCCTTTTGTAGTGTGTCATTCCCCATTTATACTCAGCTTATGATCTACTGGAAGATGCTTGTCTGTTTCACATAGTTTCCTCAGGTTTATTATTTTCTTTAGAAGTTTGTATTTGCCCCTGTTGGATTGAATTTTATTTTTCAGACCATTTCTCAAATTTAACCACCTTTTGATTCCAATCTTGTCTTCCAGTGTAACTTCCCAGTGTGATACCATCAGGGATTTTCAAAAACGTGGTTTACACCCCAGACCAGAAAAATTACTTATCTCCCTTGTCCTTTAGCAAGCCACTGACTGTTTTTTGAGAGTTCAAAAAAATTGGTTTTTGCCAAGCCAATACTTAAAAAACTTTCTCTATTTGTCATGCATCATTTACAGTTTAAAACATTTCTTTAGGGAATTTAAGAGAGTTATTGTTAATATCTCAAGATCCAGTTTCCTCTTTAAAAAGATGGAAATGTGTTTGCCTTTTATGTATTTTCTATCTTCTGTGTGTTCTCAAACAAGTCTTCTACTGGGCTTTTTTCATATTAGTTGCTGCTCCTGAAAACATTTAGTTTCACGTATCTGTGTCTAGCTGAAGCAGTGTAATTTATCTGTACTTATCCTTTGCTTAAATGTCTTTTCAACAATAATTCAATGACTAAGAACACACTAAACAATACCTTTTTGACATTATCTTTTCATAGCTTTCCAAACTTGTTGGTTCTGTCTCAGAAATACTCCTTGGTCAATCTTCTGTTTCTGATTTATTTCTAGGACTTTCAGGTGCATCAAGTCTTCAATTTATTGTCTTTCTTTAAATCCCCAGGTTTTCCTCATGGTATTTATAGTGTCATTGTGCATCCTCTCTTTTTAAGGCCCCTCTCATACAAGGTACTTTCACCCTGCAAAATCTCAGTGTCTATTAAAGTTAAGAGCTTACAGTCTTTGTAGGCATTATCATCATCTGCCATGATCAGCACTTACCAAGAACTATCTGGACCAATCTTTTCTCAGCCCCATAATTACTGTCTTACAATTAAATCCTCTGCTTTGTATGTGAATGACTTTAATGTTTTTCCCACTTGACTCTCTTGATTTTAAGGCACAAAGCAGACTCCTTTGAATTTTGTCTCCCTCTCACCACTATCTAGGTTTATCTTAGGTTATCTCCTATACCACTGACCTGAGAACCAATATATGTAAGGCATCTCTCTTCCCTTCCTCTCTTGCCAGCTTTCAACTAAAGGAGTTATACACTTACATAGCATTACTACAGTCAAGCAGAACATCTCACCAAATCTAACAGGCCAATTAAATCATGAGATCCATAAACACTTCCTCATCCCCAAAAACATTGTACTAGACATGTTGAGACTGATGCCAACAAAGTCTACAGGTCTCTCTATCCCAAGGACTCAACAGTAGAAGCATTCTTAAGGCACATGTACGAGACCACAACCCATATAAAATTTGCTGGTAAGAGATTCAGCACTGTTCTGCTCAGACTTCATTAACTGGACCAGATCATGGACTTAAGCCATGACTCCACAGCTAAATGATAAGGTCATTTACTTGGAAGAAAAAGGACTGTAATTCATGGGGTATTTGTTATGGGCTTTGTTGTTGATGTTGTTTTTTGGGGGGGAAAGGGTACTGGCATTATTTTTTCATGGGTTTTATTTTGTATTGATTTTGTGTGTGTGTGGTGTCTGGTTTGGGTTTTTTTTTTAAATCCTAAGGGTAAGTATATAATTACAATTCGCTTTTGAAGAACTTCTGCAGCAGCTATCAGCAAGCTCCTGCTGCAAAATATGCTATAATTCTAAAGGAAGTGCTCTGATACAGAAGAGGGAGGAAACTGAACCAGATTCTCCTACAGTCTTATAAATACAAGGTATTCAAAGATGTGTGCTTACATATCATGTATATAATTCAAGCTTATGAGATGCAAAACAGATGTGTTACTATTACACTGTGTTCTACATTAGCATTTTCACATCCACTATTTATGCAAAAATACTGGCAGTACCTCAGAACAAAACTCACATTTTATGTCAGTATTAAACAGAAACTTTGGCTTTTGTCATAAGTCAATAAAAGGAAGCACAGATGTTTCATATAAAACAAACTCTTCACAAATATTGATCTATACTCATCAGTCAATTCCATAGCCTCTGTTCAAGTTAAAAACTTTTTCCCACATGTGTAGGGTGTCCAGGAAGAATGTTTCTCCTAAACTGTTCAAATTCTAGGTATTTTGTATTGCTTTTGTTTAATGCTCATGAAAAGAAGTAATACCAATCTTCAAAAGAAAAACGTTCACAGGTGTTAAGACATACTTGTGTGACATGTGCACCCCTTCCAGCACACAACACAGTCATTGCCTTTACTGATTAAAGTTTACTTTATAATCAACATATTAAATTGTTTTAATGCCTAAAAATAGCTCCTCTTTTACAGAACAACAGTAAATTTACATAAATGTTCTCAAGGCAAAAAGCCAACTATCTTCAGATGCATACAAAAGGCTCTTAGAAAAGCCCAGAGTGTGCACACATCCTCTTGGGACATTCTAGATACAGGAGGGCTAGTCAACCCAGTCTATCTGAGTTTAGGTTGCAGTTATGCTCCTCAAGCCCCCTAGGAAGAGCTTAATTACAAACCAAATTGGAGTCTAGACTGCCGAGATAGTTATTGGCACTTTGTACTTCTCCATGACTTGTAATTTTGAAGCTATGAAAGGGCCTACAAAATCATGCAACCTGAGCAAGGGAAGCAGTTGGTTTTCCTGTCACACTAAGGAACATAAAGAAAATAAAATACCACAGCTTTCTGAGCACTACTCAATATCAAAGGTGGCTTGTTTTGTTTTGTTTTTACCATAAACTATGGAAGCCCTGTAAACTTATACCAGACACTTACTACATTCTTGAATGGATAAGTGGTCGAAGTGAAGATGAGAGTTAACACCCTTACAGAGCACTATATCTCCAGAAAGGAGATCTGGAAAGGGCTGGAAGGAATTTCAGACTCTTGCAGTCACAAATAACTGTATTATACCGTTCATTCATTCATTTATATTCTACTGTATGATGAAGTTAGATTCTATTTACTCCTGGTAAAAGGTAATTCCTGAATCAATTCTGACTTACAGTCTAAGTTTATTAATTGTTTTGGTGACTCCTACTGCAAGGCCTGACACCAGCACAGAAACTTCCCAGACTCCAGGAAAGATTTTTGGAGCCACTTCATCAGCATTAACAGAGCAGCAGCAACCAACATGTCTAGAAAAGGTCTGGAACCGTCACAAATTTTATTCTCTTGTGCATGCAGTAGACATCAACTTACTAACACTGGGAAAAGAAGCTGCAATAGCTTAATTTAAAGGAGGTTAAGAGGAGAAACAAACAGGAAAGAAGGAAATAAGGAAATCTGATTTTGTTCAACAAAGGTTAGCTTTAGTTTCAGCAAGAGGTTAGTTTTCCCACACATGAATTAGCACTGTAATTGAGTGGTATACAATTGCACCACACAAGCTGGATGCAAGTCTTCAGCTTAAAATGAAATAAATTCCCTCCTAATGTAGATACTACGACTGCCAAGTATGTAGAAGAGGAGACTGAGGAGGAAAAGAAAATGTAAGATGCAACTTGTAATTATCCAGACAGTTATGTCTGGGCTGGCCACGCAGCTGAATTATTTTGTTGGTCAAATATGTCTTCTCAAGAACAGAGGAAGCTCATAGCAAGAAAAATTTGGATATTTTTGGCTGGAAAGGACTTTTGCTCTTGATCATTAGTTAATCTATGGCTACAACTACTTGAAAGAAAACTCTGAGCTTAACTTGTAGTTATAGTTAGGCCTCCTTACAGTACTGTGGTAGTGATGGATGTTTTGCATCCATGTTTTACATCTTTTTCCATCTATGCTGATAAGCGAACATTTTCATTTCCAGACACCTAAACCTTCCTACAAACCTTTCTTTGCTGAAGTTTACATCCAATAATTCAACTACAAATTATTCCACTTGGAAGTAACTATATTGAAAAGCCTGACTTCAGATCTTCCTCTTCAAAATTTTTAAATACATTTGAATCAAAATCAGAAATATCTCATTACTCAAATTTTATGCACATTTTAACATGTTATCTGCAAATCAGATATGCTAAAACCTGAAGGCAAACAGATTTCAAAGTCACATGAGTGTACACATGCATATATTTCTAAAGATGACACTGTAATGCATGAAGATGGTTAATTTTTCACAGAATCACAGAGGTTCAAAGGGAACTCTGGAGGTCACCATGCCCAACTCCCCCTGCTCAAGCTAGGCCACCTAAGGTAGGTTGCCCAGGACCATGTCCAGATGTCTTTTGAATACCTCCACGGATGGAGACTCTACAGCTTGCCTTCAGCAACATGTGCCAGTGCTAGGTCACCCTGACAGTAAGAAAGGTTTTTCTTGTGTTCAGATTGAACCTTGAGTGTTTCTACAAAACTCTTATTTTCTAGAAAGCTATACAATTATGAAGTTTTAAATTGAACTGTCACATGACAAATTGCTGGTTATCAGCTGCCAGCTGCAAATTCTGTAATTTTATATATCCACATACCTCTTCAAGTGCTCCTGAAGAAACAGGATTATTCTCATATGTGGGGAAATGGCACCCTGCTTTACAACTGCAAAACCTGCTAGTCTCCTCACGTGGCTCCACTATTCTGCAGTTTACTTTAGAGCTCTCCATCACCCTCCCATCTAGAGACTCCTTCATGCTGCATTCTAAACAGGGATCTTGGTTTTCTACCAGCAACATCCCAGTCGACTCTTCTTGGGAATCCAATGATGTTTGTGCACTCTTCTCCATTCCAGACTTTTTTAATCTGGGAAGGAATTTTCCAGATTCAAGCTCTGATTTTCCATAATAATGCCCTTCTTTTTCTGCATCTTCTTCCAGAGGTTTGAGATCTGCTTGTGGATCCTCAAATACATCTACTTGAGAAGGGACAGCCATACCTCCCTCATCTTTTTCTGACTCAAATTCTGACTCACTTCCACCACCTGGAGAAAGTTCAGATGCAGAAATTGGGCGAAAGTGAGTCCTTGGAGAAATGCGTATAGCCCTGTACTGTGTTCGATCAACACCACATATCCTGGGGTGTAAAACCTCGCTGTCTGAATCAGAGCACAGAATTGACTTAGGTTTAAAACTAGGGCTGAAAGATGCAATTCCTTCTGGCTCAAATGAACACTCTACGTGAAGAACTTGTGAAAATGGATTGTTCAGGTCAAAGGAAGAGAATGAATATTCAAGCCCTGGTTCTTCAACTTGAAAGTTACCACAAGCTCCCAGTAAGTCTTCATGGAAGATAAAAGAAAAACCCTTATTTAATCCGTTATCTCCACTCTTTGATTGCTCATTCTGTTCAAATGATACAAATGGTCTCCATAACTGCCTATGACCAGGAGCAAAGCTATTCCCTGGCGTCATAAAAACATCAGTACCAGCTATAGTCACTACGTCAGAAGCTGCACATTGCAATAAGCTCCCTTTTGAGTGACTAGGTGGCACCACTGCCCATTCTCCATCACTGTTAAATGTTTTGAGCTCTCCATACACACCACCAAGTATAAATGAGTTTTCTTTTTCCTGGTTAACATCCCACGGTTTTGATGGTGTAGTATAGTCACCACCATCTACTTTTGATAAATCACTTGAGACAAAGGTTCTCTTCTCTAAATTCTCCTTTTGACCTTCCCAAAGATGATACTCTGATCTCTGTACTGCTTTATTCGGCTCCTGGAGGGTTTCAACTTTTGCTTCTGTATCCAAACAGCAGCAATAGTTATTTACATCAGTTGAAAATAATTCATCTTCTATTCCTTCTATTTCTACCATCGCTGCAGAATTTCTGTCTGTCATATTTGTCCAAATATCTTTAATAACCCCTGAGCTGTAGCCATCTCCATGTGGACTGCTTTCACTACACCCTTGTGTAGTTTCATAGTCTTTACTTTCTGCTTTTTGTTCTAGCTGAATACCACAGACAGATTCTAGCTTAGATTTTTTTTTGAATACCAAAGTGGGCATTTCTCCTAAAGTTCTAGCTTGTTGCTGGCAGGTTTCTTCTGGCAAAAAGTCTAGAATTTCTTCATCTACATAACTCGAAGACACTCTAGGAACTACGTAATTAATATCTTCTGCATTAAATTGCGTGGATTCTTCATATGGAATATTTAAAGTCTCATTGTCTGAACGAGTTTCTTCCGAGTGTGACCATGGACTACAGGTTCTTGTTGAAATATTGGAACAGTGTTCATTTTCATCAAAGGCACTATTTTTGGTCCATATTAGCAATCTAGACTGTGTTTTCCCAAGAATATTAGCAGTGCTACTAGAATCTGCATTTTCATTTCCCAAGTTGAGTGTTTCAAAAGAAAATGGTAAAACAGAATTACTGCATTGCACTTCAAACACTGAAAAACAAGAGTTTATACCAGACCCTTCATTAATATCTGAAAAGAGCTCTTGATTGCCAGCAAGCATGTGTGAATTAAGCATTGTGCTGTCTAAGATGGGAGAGAATCTGATCGGAGAATCTCCTCCAAAACTTTCACCATCTGCATCACCAGAACTAGAAGATGAACAGCACTCCCAAAATTGAGCTAAATTACTAAGGTCTTGCAAGAACCACCCTTCAGCACCAACAGAGCTGGTCGAATCTGTCCATATTGCACTTTCCCCTTGCAACTCCATTCCATCTAACACTATGCAACATTCTGCCTCAAAATCAGTTTTTTCTTTGCTCTTTTGTCGAATCATATTTAAAATCCGACTCTCCCCTTGCATCGTATCTGAGGCACCAGGATCCAACATGGATTGATCAATATCCACTTCATAGAAGTGTGTTAGTTCTGACAGATGAACATCATCTGAGTATTTGTCGTCCTCTGTTTGAGAACATATTGAGGTCCCAGCGAGGTCAATATCCTCATTTAGAACTGCAGGCATTTCTACAAAGTGACCATCGATGAAAGTACCTGCTGCGAGGTATGTTTTATGAATATTATTGTTGCTAACACAAAGACCATGCACTGATTCAGACAACTCTTCCACAGCCTCTGATGTTACGCCAGATGTATCTTCTCTGTTGCGGTACGTAGTCTCCAGCTTGCTTTTTCTGCTAAGAGGAACCAAGTACTCCGTAATAGGCTCAGTATACCACAAGGGTTCTTCTTTATATTCCTTCTCATTTCTGCTGTCTAAATACAAATCTTTTCCATCGCTACCGCCAGCTTCTTTTCTTCCGATTTCTTTTAATGGCCTTTTACCTCTTTTGCACAGCTGTTTGATGGACCCGCTGCTACTGCTGCTACTGCTTCCGCTGTGGACTTTTCTATCAGCCTTTTCTCCAGATTTCACTGAAAGCCTGCTTTGCCCATTACGTCCTTTTTTATTTCGAACCTCTCTCGTTTTGTGTCGTACTTTAATACATTTCATTGATGCCTTGTATTCACCTTGATTACCGCTAGAACTTGAGCCAGCCTCACTGGACTCAGATGACCACGAGCGAGGACGCATCTTCCCCTCAGACTTATGTCGGATTTGCTTTTTGTATAAAACAGGCTTCTCTTCAACAGTGTTGTTGCTGAACTTGTTTTCTTTCTCGTTTTTACTTTTCTTCTGCTGGGTTCTTTCCTGTACAGTGGCAGATACTTTATTACTTCTGTCTTTAGTTACTTCACTTTCACTATTGCATTCCTTTGGAGAAGCTGTATCTGTGCTAGTTGGTGGAACAGTGGATGAAGATGAGGAGCTAGAGTAAGAGCATACTTTGGATTTATTCCATACAGTCATAATTTCCTGCAGGCAAACTGGCTTTTCAGAAAGAGGAGGAAATGCTTCATAGTACCTGAAAGCAAAATGAAAAGGTGACATTCAGATCACAGAACTTCAGGCAGGCACTGAGATTAGAAAGTATTACTAAAACCTCATCAAAACACTACCAATATAACTGAAAAAAAAAACCTAGTTTGTACTACATATGCACATGCCACTCACTGCACTGTTTATTTGTACTGTAGCAAACAGGAGATTAAGATAAGCTTTAAAAGTGCATGTACTAATAAACATTTAAAAAAATATTACCCATTAAAACAATCCCATTTTTAGGGAGTACAAAACTACACTGTAGACAAAAATTGTGGATGCTTAAGACAGTGAAGGCCTGACTCTAGATTTACTAGATAATGTAGCAATTCACTACAGTTGTTTAAAACATTTAGAGATTTAGAGGATAAATGAAGTTCTGAATTTCAACTAGTTCAGTCCTGAGGTTTCTAAACTCTCTTCTGTGAAATGAGACACTATCTGCTAAGTTCTTCACAGTCTGACAGTCCAGTTATTAAGAAAAAGCTATTGCAGAAAAACTAGCTCTCAGGTAGTTTAAGACATTTAACAGCTTTGTGCATTAGGGACAAAATTAGAAGATGGTTTTATGCAACGTTTAAAGTAGTAGGCATTTGACAGTAAAGAGATTTACACTGAATCACATACATGTCAGTGAAACCCTATTAAAAAAATTTACAAGTTACATGCACATTAGCACTATCTGTTCCCTGAAGAATTATCATCCATTTAGCAACACTACACTGCTGCTACCAACGGTTATCCATTAACAGATACAGCAGCAGTCATATCTCAAAGAGAAGTCAACGATAAAACTCCTGGGTACTTCAGTAACACTGGACTCAGGTACTTGGTAACTAGTAGACCACTTTGGTTACAAAGAGTTTAAAGGTTATAAAAAGAGTTTGTTCCCCATTTCTGCAACAGAAGACAGTTCTGAACCCAGGACACTGACTCTCTCTCTGCAAGTCCAATGTGTCAATTAATGGCATTTTAAAGGTTTTTAATTTGTCTAATTGACTTGGTCTTAAGGAAACTAAAATACAGTATGGTTTGAGTTCTGCACATAATCAAAAGACTGTTAAAACTTTGTCAGAAATTAAAGTAACACATGGTACCACATGCTCATATTTAAATCTGTAAGATTAATAAAAGAAGACAGTAGGAAAAAAATATTTCCTAATATCCACAAAACTCCAGATTCCCCACTAACTTCACTGTGCTCAAATATGGGAGTAAAGGAGAACAGAGAAAAGCATCTCATATAATATAAGAATAATAAAAAAATGCATACATTTCTACTTGATCCTTTGCTGTGGGAGATAAATCAGTCTCGGGAGACAAAGAGCCTTCTAATTTTTTGTGAATCTTCTCCTCTGTTTTGGAAGAAAATTCCAAATGCTTAACAGAAAAATCCAAAAAGCCAGTGTGTTTTACAACAACATTTAACAAAACCCACCAGATTTATAGCTGTAATAGCAGTAAATTGCCATAAAATGTAAATAACAGAACAATTTATAGTCTGGTTATTATACATAATAAAATTACAAGTTACCACCCAAAATTCAAGTTTGCCACAGTTGTCTTGTTAAATCCTGCAAATCCTACCAAACGTGACTGGCTAGCAGCTGCATGTAACTTCATGGTTAGCAATGCCCCCATTAGGAAATGTCCTATTGATTTTTTTGTTATTTCATATGCAAACCCTTATCTCCTCCTTGCACTGCTACAAATAAAACAAGATTTATTTTATTTTATTCAACTATTTAACTAAATATTTTTATGAATGGTTGCATCTAACTTCTCACGTATTTCACTAAAACAAAGTACTCCTGCAGTGGCTGCTGTGCTTTGCATGGCGGTAAAGGCGTATTTCCTGTGTAAGAGGCGACTCTAAACGTTTCTAATTCTCTGTATTAAAAAATCTATAAACTACCAAATACTGCTGTGAGATGCACACCACTTTTAACTTCTTTCCAAATAAATAGTTAACATCACCTTGGCTGAGTAAGAAAGTGTCACAGCATAGCATTATGAAATACTAACAGCTGAATAGTAATTACTGTTTAAAAGCAGAAAAAGAGAATGAAGACAGCTAAAATCATACTTTCAGCAGGTAAAAATTTATCACTTATTTATTGCTATTTATACTACATGATAAGCACATTAAGTGTCAAAGGCTGCTGCTATACACCTGAACAAACACTTCTGAGTGATTAACTTTCACTGGAGATATTATAATTTTGCATTGTACGTATAAATATATACTGTATTATGCTCCCTAACCTCAGCTGGACAACTTGAAGTTCCCATTATCATTCCCCTAAAGCCTGGAAACTTTAAGCACACCTGTCTATGTGATGGCTACGTGGATGCTTTTCACAAGGACAGCTAGTATATAATGATTTTGAGTATCAATACACAAAAGGAACAAAATCAAGCCTACTTTGTATTAATTTCTTCTGGTGGGCAGGGGGGAATGCTGAATATGGAATATTTACTAAAAGAACAGGCACAGCTAGATACGAACAGCTTTAGATTTTCATGAGGAAAACTCCATTTGTGAATGGCTATTTCTTAGGTAAACAAAGCATAAGGCACAGAATTGCTGAAACTATTTGAATTAAATTATTAAAATGCAATTTACAATTGCACAGCCTCTATTAAAAGCTACTGAATTAACAGCTTGCTTCCTCACCCCCACATCTCAGAATGTTAAAGGGTTGTTCCTCACCTTGCTTGCTCTGAAGGTCTTTCAGTTTGGAGCAAAGCTCCTCCACTAACGTTTCAATCCCAGAACTCTGCATAACAACAAAACCACAGGTGATTTAAAAAAAAGAAAAAAGAAAAAAAAGAAAAAAGATACAAAAGAAAACTTAACTTAGTAAAAAGAATATTCATTATATAGAAAGACATCAACACAGTGAACGTATCTTAGCAGGCCATTTTTCTTTTTGCATTGCAACTATGCATTAAAAGGCAACAAAATTATAAATCCATTCCTACAAATACATTAATTAGAGGACAAAGTGATTCCAACAAATACACAGATAAATTTGCACAGAGGTTTCAAACTGCAAATCGCATTGTTGTACATCCAAGGTTTTGCAAACTCTGCATCGTCCCATTTACTGCACTTTGTCACTTAGGATGTAGCCCAGAGCCTCAGGATAAAAGTTTAAGAATCAATTGACCATAAGATGCACTTTAAAAAGCTAAGCCTGATCCTTTTGGTTGAACAATTTATACCTGTAAGAATGGGAGCATTCAAAGGATACAGAAAATCAGGAGTGAAGGTGAAAAGGAGAACAGCATGAAGACAATATATGTGCAGGTGGTGGGAAGACAGGAAATGCTTCTAAGTGGCAGGGAGAGAGGAAATGTTTCCACAGGATCTTTATGCAAAACAAATCCCAAAGTTTTGCCCATTTATAATGCCCATTTTTTGTTCCTTTTTAAACACTGTTTGTATTGTTTGCTTAGGAGAACAGAGGGGAAAAATAAACACATTATTAATCTTCCCTGGAAGTTTCTCTTTTCCTCCTTTATTCCCCCCACATAAATCTTCCATAGACTCAAGCTTCCTTTTAAATCCAATTTCAGTGCTATTCTCACACGCCTTTTCTTCTGCTTTTCTTATCTGCCTAGACTTCTGAGCAGCTCTAGATATAGCAGCAGCACCAGAACAGCAAAATGCTGGGAGACAGACACACACAAAATGGGACAACGTGCTAGCAACTGTCCCATAAGTAAAAAACCTCGTGCTATTCTAACAGAACGAAGTTGCTTGCCAGTCAGTGAAATACCAACCCTACAGCCTTTCCTTTTGGAAGAAAACCTAGCTGAGGTGGGTATTGTGTAGGTATTAGTATTCTTATTATTTCAATGCTCAGGGATCACGTTTGGAGGTAACACTTTGTACCTTCCATAACTGCAAAAAGCAGGCTGGAATCACAGCAGAACACAGCAACGCGAAACAAGTGAGGAGGACACAAGAAGTGCCTTGCACATTACCATACAGCTGGGAATGGTAACAAGGGAGAACTGTGCAGCTTCTTGTCTCCTATGTGCAGATTCCTCAACAACTGCAGCACCTTGCACGCATCATACTTGCAGATTTTAAGACTCACACAAACCTACAAAATGATGTCACTTTCTGAATTTGAGATGAGCTTGTGTGCATATAGTCAAGGAACATGCATTCTCTCCAAAGGTAATGCAGATGAAGTTACAGAAACGCATAAAAGAGAGTTTGATTTGCTGTGTCATCACTATGGTATAAGGATTTCATTTTTCTGAGATCTAAGAGTTTCTCCTCTCTTCCTGATTACTGCCTAGAAATTGTTGAGAAATGTGAATATATGTTGCTAAAGCACAAGAAAGTATTATGGAAAAAAGAATACTAATTTTACTCAGTGAAACTAGTTTGTATAATTCTGTCAGGAACACTGACTTGAAAAATCAAATACTGAAGGAATGACCTATATGCTAACTTTTAAATTTTAATTATTTGCAGTCAAGTGAGAAAGCAATTTTCTGTTCCTAACTGCACTGCTGCACTGAACTGCTAAATATAAACCTTTATGCCACATACTTGAGGATGACTTAGCAATATTAAACTTTAGGAGGCATCTTCTAAATCAGTAAATTTACCAATATAAATTCAATTGTTTAGAAAGAACCAAGTAGCACAGTAATACAGACAAAGCTATCTAGTGGTAAATAATTGTCACTTTATGCCTATAACACTCCTGGCTCCCCACCCTCCCCCCAAAAGGGCAACAGAGGAGGAGCTGGCCTTCGTTTTGCCTAGCTCTCAAAACTGTCTAATTGAAAGGACACCTGTAGCAAACACTCAAAATCTGAGGAGTACAGATTCACTTCCTTAATTATAACACCATATCAAAAATAAAGTTTAAAAAAGAAATCCCCCAAAACAGCAACCATATGCTCACCATTACACTGAAGAAGTGAAAACTTTTGGAATCAAAGGCTTAATTTCCTCCTGTACCATGAAACTAATACTGGAGTCAGCTGACTGGCTGCACGCTGTCCTGCAGAGCACGCTGATGGAGCTAGTGCTCGCTTTAAAAAAAAAAAAGAAACAACCAACGGAGGTGGAGGGGAAGCCACTGTGCAGATTGCCAAGTCTCGAGAGACCACTTCCTGAACCTCTTACTGCAGTATAGAAAAAGAAGCTGCAGGCTTAATGTAACAAATGCCTCAGCAATTACTTTGTATATGACAGTGTTGTTCTCCAAATGTGAGATGTAGTTACTGTATTTTTTTATATAGTTTAAGTTAATGCGGCGTTGCAGTTGCAGCAACCCCACTGCCAGAAAGTAAGACAGTCCAGGCACTGGCTTGGTTCAGTAGGACACAGTCAGTTAACAACATAAATGCTTTGCTTATGGCTCAAATGTAAAGCCAATTCCCAAATTGTAAAAATACTGGAGTATTAAAAACATTTTTCAACATGAAAGTGACTAATTATGATTGCTTTTGTAATTAAAACACAAAAAGCTTAAAACTCTTGTCTATCTGTAAGACTGTTTGAACTACTAACCCAGATTTCCACTAACACTTTTTTCTCATGAAAACTACCAAAGGCAGAACCTCATTCTTTTTAATTCATATTTTTCATTTTGCATAACAAAACTTCCTCCACAACGAACTAATTCTATTCTGCTCTACTGTTTCCAACATCTTTCTATGTCCTTCCCCTGCTTTAACTTACACCCAGTTCCCTCAAAAGTTTTCTTTTTGGCTTTTCATCAGCTGGCTGAAGCTGGGGAAGGATTACATAAAGGATAGGTGTTATGTTACTGGCATAGGAGTGACTGTGCTAACAGATAAATTAAGCTTCTGAACTCATCCAGCATGAACAAGAACAGTCAATCTGAGTGCTGGAGTTACAAGACTCCACTAGCTAGTGTCTTCCTTAACTGATCAACATGACTGTTCAGAGCCAAATTAATGCAGATCTGTGTAACAATTAATAAAAACCAGCAAAGCTCACGGTTTTTTACATATATATATATATATATATACACACACACACACACACATATATATATGTAAAAATATTTGCTAATTTTGTGGGGTTTTTGTTTGGGTTTTTTGGTTTGGCTTACTTGGTTGTTTTGGGGTTTTTTGGTTGGGTTTTTTTGTTTGTTTTGTTGGTTTGGTTTTTTACACATATATATATATATATTGGAAAAAAATAATCATAGAACAGTTTGGGTTGTAAGGGATCGTAAGGATCATCTAGTTCCAAACGGCGTGTCATGGGCAGGGACACTAGACCAGGTTGCAAGCCCTATTCCAACCTGGCCCTGAACACTTTCAGGGATGGAGCATCTGTAATTTCTCTGGGCAACCTGTTCTGGCGCCTCACTACCCTCATAGCAAAGAATGTCTTCCTCATATGTAATCCTCATCTATCCTCTTTGAGTTCAAGCTGTCCTTGTCCTACCACTACATGCCCTTGTAAAAATTCCCTCTCCAGCTTTTCTGTAGGACTCTTTATAGGTACTAGAAGGCTGCTAATGAGGTCTTTCCACAGCCTTCTCTTCTCCAGGCTGAACAACCCCTACTCTCTCATCCTGTCATCATGGGAGAGGTGTTCCAGCCCTGTGATCACCTTTGAGGACTCCCTGTCCCTCCTCGTGACTCCCCTCAACATATCCACGTCTTTCTTACACTGGGAGCCTCAGAGCTGGACTCAGTATTCCAGGTAGGGTCCCACCAGAGCAGAGGGGTGGAATCACCTTCCTCAACCTGCTGGGCACACTTATTTTGATGCAGCCCAGGATATGGTTGGCTTTCTTGGCTACACATGCACTTGATGGTTCATGTTGAGCTTCTCGGTTCATGTTGACCTTCTCCACAGGGCTCACTCATTGCCCAGTCCAGCAAATGTAGACTTTGCTCTGTAGATCTACACATACGCAACAGCCAACACTTCTGTACCAAAAAAAAGGAAGAAGTTGCGATAGGTAGTGTTGTAACAGGTCATGGGACTCTCTAGGCAGAAATGGTACTCTGACTGTAGTGCTCCAGGACTGTTTTCCTGGCACACAGCCTGTCACCAAGAGCAGGATTAGGTAGCTGTTCTTCACGACTCAGCTGTTAAGCCATGTGAACTGAATAAGGCACAAAATGTGATTCACAGCAACCGCACATCTGTTTCTGTATTTTGCAGAATGAGAGCTAGAAAAAACTCTAGGTTTTCATTTTCTAACGTTTTGGTGCAGTACAACTAACCTTACTACAAAAGTACTCTCAAAAGAGATGCTCAAGAGGTAGAAAGACTAAAAAAGGACTGAAAAAATAAATCCTTACTTCCAAGATCATCACTATGAAAATAAATAAATACAGCAAAACAGCAGCTTCCCTGGGGTGTTCAAGCCAGGTATGGTTTGAAGGAATAAAACAAGGTTCCCTAACACTTTACAATTTTGCATTACGGGTTTTTTCTCTAACAATGAGATTAATGACACTACGAAGCATTTAAGAGTATGTCTTTGTACAACAACTTTTTGACCCTTCAGTAGTGAAAACACCAATCTTTTTCTTTTCACTTGAATACATAACGATTTGCAACAAAGAGTTTGGAAAACAAACTATTAACTTCTCTTTTGGGGCTCATGAAGACTCAATTCAAAAATTCCTCAGTAAGACCTTATAATACCAATATCAAAGCAATAGCTCTCCAACAAGAAGACAAAAATACTTCCTTGCAATTCTCATAGACCTGTCTCCTGTATTAAAACAGTATTAGGACAGGTAAATCACATATCTAGTCTCAGGCTCAGATTTCAGACTTGTAATTCACCACTTCACACTGCATGTTCTGAAAGAGGTAACAGCACATTATCTACTAATTCTATATAAAAGAGGTCAACTACTAGCTCAAATTAACTTAAAACTAAGACACTATCCTTAAATTTGTTACTAGCACAGCTATGAAGCTATTTGGCTTCTGTTATTTAAAATTAATTCTTGTAGCTCCCTCCCATATAGGGCTACATTGTGATAGAAGTTATCCCTCAAAGAAAGACTAATTTCTCTCTAGAAACTCTTCTTGATTACTATTCATCACTTATAAACAAACACGCTGACTTCAAAGTCAGAGAAGACTTACTATCCTTGTAAGGAGTGCTGCTGTGAGATTTCACTTAATCACAGTACTTCAGCTTGCAGATGCTGACATGTTATCTAGATTGCCAATGAAACAGAAACTTTTTAAAGTGTGTTCCCACCACATATGCAAAAGTTATTTTTTGCATCAGGTGAGAGGCAGAAAGGACACTTGCAATTTTCTCAGTAGCTACTCAGCCATATTTAATTGAAGTTTGCTTGTGCATACAACAGGAATTCATAATAGACACAACATCAAATTTTTTATGATAATTATTTTCTACATTAAGAAAAAATACAATCTAATAACATTATTCTGTGATGAAATGTAAGCCATTATGCAGGAGAGCTCTGTAACTGACTGGCAATTTCATGGCCATGCTTATGTACCTGAAAAATTGTGCTACCTTCTGCCTCCAAGACTTGCATATGCAAACTTTTTGTTTCCCAGACTTAGCAGAGAAGCTGCTGGTGAGAGAACTGCCTGGCCCCATTTTGCTTCCATTAACACTCAGAATATACACAAGGTGAAGTAACTTTCAATCTTATCAAACACCTGCTTTCAGCCTGCAGTACAAAATTATCTATACTACAGAAAATACTTAAATACAGGAAATACATTAATATACTTTTGCTAGTTAGGTGTAAACTGTGATACAAATGCCCTCCCAAATGCTATGAACTATAGAATCGTTATCATTAGAAAAGACCTCTGAGATCATCGAGTCCAACTCTCCATCCAAAACTACCATGCTCATCACTAAACCATACAGAATCACAGAATGCTTTGTGCTGGAAGGGACCTTAAAGATCATCTAGTCTAATGCCCCTGCAGTCCCCAAGTACCAGATCTAAACATATTTTTGAACACTTCTGGGGCAGTGATTCCACCACCTCCTTGGGCAGCCTGTTCCAATGCCCCAATACCGTCTCGAAGAAGAAAATCTTCCTAATATCTAATCTGAACCCTGCCTGGTGTAACTTGAAGCCATTTCTTCTTGTCCTATCACCTACTGCTTGGGAGAAGAGACTGAGCCCCACTTCACTAGAGCCTCCTTTCAGGAAGTTGTAAAGAGCAAGAACATCCTCCCTGAGCCTCCTCTTCTCCAGATTAAACAACCCCAGCTCATCATAGAATCACAGAATCATAGAATGGCTGAGGTTGGAATGGACCTTGAAGATCATCTAGTTCCAACCCCCTGCCATGGCAGGGACGCCACATGCACTAGATCAGGTCATCCAGGGCCACATCCAGCCTGGCCTTAAACACTGCCAGGGATGGGGCCTCCACAACCTCTCTGGGCAACCTGTTCCAGTGCCTCACCACCCTTTGGGTAAAGAACCCCCTTCTAATCTCCAGCCTAAACCTCTCCTCCTTCAGCTTGTAGCCATTCCCCCGTGTCCTGTTGCAATCAAACCAGGTGAAAAGTCTCTCTCCTTCTGCCCTATAGTCCCCTTTCAGGTACTGAAAGGCCGCTATAAGGTCCCCTCTAAGCCTTCTCTTCTCCAGGCTGAACAACCCCAATTCCTTCAGCCTGTCCTCATAAGGGAGGTGCTCCAGTCCTTTGATCATCTTTGTGGCCCTCCTCTGGACCCGCTCCAAGAGATCCACATCTTTTTTATGTTGAGGAGCCCAGAACTGTACACAGTACTCCAGATGGGGCCTTACAAGAGCAGAATAGAGAGGCAGGATGACCTCCTTAGACCTGCTGGTCATGCCTCTCCGGATGCATCCCAGGACACGGTTAGCCTTCTGAGCTGCAAGTGCACATTGCCGGCTCATGTCCAGCTTTTCGTCAATCATGACCCCCAAGTCCTTCTCTGCATGGCTGCTCTCAACGAGTTCTTCTCCCAGTCTATACTCATGAGTTCCCTCAGCCGCTCCTTGTAACACCTGTGCTCTAGACCCTTCACCAGCTTCATTGCCCTTCTCTGGACATGCTCCAGCACCTCAATGTCCTTCTTGTAGTGAGGGACCGAAAACTGAACACAATACTTGAGGTGCATCCTCACCAGTGCCAAGTATAGAGGGACAATCACTTCCCTAATCCTGCTGGCCACACTATTGCTGATACACGCCAGCATGCTGTTGGCCTTCTTGGCCACCTGGGCACACTGCTGGCTCATGTTCAACCAGCTGTTGACCAGTACTTCCAGGTCCTTTTCTGCAAGGCAGCTTTCCAGCCACTCTGCTCCAAGCCTGTAGCATTGCATGGGGTTGTTGTGGCCAAAGAACCCAGCACATGGCCATATTGAACCTCATACCACTGACCTCACCCCACCGATCCACCCTGTCCACATCCCTCTTGTAGAGCCATCCTTCCAGAACAACACTTCCACCCAACTTGGTGTCATCTGCAAACTTACTGAGGGTGCACTCAGTCCACTCATCCAGATTGTTGATAAAGATATTAGACAGGACTGGCCCCAGTACTGAGCCCTGTGTATCATCACTTGTGACCAGCTGCCAACTGTATTTAAATCCATTCACCATCAACCTTCATTCACCAACCCTTCAGGCTTGGCCATCCAGCCGGTTTTTTTTACACTGGAGAGAGTAAGTCCATCCAAGCTATGTGCAGCCAGTTTCTCCAGGAGAATGCTGTGGGAGATGGTGTCAAAGGCTGTGCTGAAGTCTAGGTAGACTACATCCACAGCCTTTCCCTCATACACCAAGCAGATCACCTTGTCAAAGAAGGAGATCAGCTTAGTCAAAAGTCAGTAATAGATAAAAATAGATAAATATATAAAAATCAGAGGGCTGCACCAGGCTAGCAAGCTTCCTAGTGGCATCTCTTAACCTAGGCCCCATGGAGGCAGCAGACTTCCTTAAGGGTTGGATCCAGTCACCATATCAGGCTCTCAGTGCCTCTCGAATGAAAACCACCCTTTCTTTTTTTCTTAGCAGAGGCAGTCATGATACGTGTCATTGACTGGTTCACCTTAGGCAAACCCTCTAACCCAAACAGACCTTCACCCATCTCATCATTTTCCTGGTCCTCAAGTTCCAGGGCGTCATACCTGTTGTATGATGACACCTGGAAAAGTGAGGCAAGCCGGGAAGGGATTCACCTGTCATCATAAGTAGAGACCTGCTTCCGCTCTCCCCTGGCTTTTAGGTCATCTCTGTCTGCCTGATGACAGGAGTGTAGGGGATCTTCCACTTTTTGTGGCATGTCCTTCCAGAGTGTTTATCTCAGGGATGGTAGAGAGTGGCTCCACCAGTCCATCTCCCTCTCACACTCCCTGATGCTTCTTAACATATTCACTTCTTCTTTCAGCTCTGCCAGCATGCTGAGCAGATCCTCCACCTGGTCACATATCACACAGGTGTTATCTCTGCTCTGGTACCCCCTGCAGCCAGAGACCTAGATAGCTGCATGTTTACGTGGGAGCTCTGTCTGGGTAGTTGCAGCCTTCCTGGTGATGGCCTTCTGCCGAGTGGAAACCATGGCTAGGTTTCTTCTGGCTGAGTGATAACCACTAATGGAGCTTCTCTCTGGAGCTGGGGAGAGGGAGACTGCACCCTCCCTGCTCGCCCTGCCTGCACCAACTGCCACAACATGCCCTGGTCGCCAAGCCACACCCTGGTTTCCACACTCCTGGGGGCTGCTTCAATTCACCACTAGGCAAGTCTCAGCCCTAGCCACTTGGATTTGGGTGCTGCTGGAGCACTCTCTCTCCCTACACTAGCTTCTGATTTGAGAAAGCTTCCTGCACTCCCCCCTAGTGCAGGGAACTTCTATGTAGAAGCTGTGTAGCAACTCTGCAGAAGCTCTGTGGCAACTTCTGTGTAGACTAACACACAGAACTTATCCAGTTTGCTATATGGTTTTTCTACAAGAAAACTTGCACAAAAATTGGAATAATTAAAATATTTGTCAACTTCCATTAAAGTTACTTTTATATTCAGAGTAGCAGCTTCAGTAACCTGACAAATTAGACATGTGGTACCATGAATATTGATTTAAATGCCAAAATCATAAGGAAAAAGGAATTGATTTATAGTAACTATTTTATTCTGTGATGGTCACCTTGCCAAGTGATATTCACTTCAATTTCTGATATGGTATCTGAACTTACAAAACACAGGCTAATTAATACATTTTTGCCAAATTGAATATCACATGGCTTACTTAGTATAAGAATGAATAAAGAAGGAAAACTTTTGAAGCCAATAGATTTGATAATACAGAGCCAATAAAAATTCTCTTAAACCAATACAAATTAAATTATCATAGAAAAACAATGACTGGTTGCAAAAAAAAAAAAACCCCTATGGTGCCACCTCACAGAAGGAGCTGGATGACATCTCTTGTAGCTTGATTTTATTTTTCAAAACACAAATGTTATCTAAAATTCTTAGTAGTTCCTGTAAAAGAGTTCCTTAAAAAAATTCTGTGTGTTCTAGAAACAGCTAGCATACTTGTTTCCAGAAGGCCAACTGGATATAACCCTGAAGAAAGATAATAATAAAACCTGACCCCCATTAGGACATGCCTTGAGAGATCTGCAGCACTAGGCACTTCCAGTGTCTCAGTATGTGCTGTTGGTGAAGTATTGGTGAATACCAATTGGTGAAGCGGCCACTTCTAGGCAGAGAAGAAAGAGCCTGAGAGATCTGTTTCACTAGTGCAGAAAGCAAGACACATTGGAAGTAGTCTCCTTTGCTCATTCCTAAAACAGTCTTACATGGTTCAGCCGAATAAAGATACACGAATTGCTTTAACTGAAACTCCAGCACCATCTTGGGGTGGAAATTCACATGTGATACTACAAGTGTTCAGTGAAGGAACTCTTATTACATAGAAATTCCAAAAACAGCTGAAAATCTGCTTACTCTATTGAGCAATTCAACCTTTAGCAGAAAACTAGCCAGTTAAAAGGTAATTAAGCTTGGATTTATGACCACTGGACAGACAACATGAGTAATTTCAATATTACTACTAGGAAATACACTACTGAAAAGTCTTAAATATATCACTCTCAACAAGTAACCTCAAATTTCAATCTTGCTCAGATAGCAAAAATACACCTTGCAAAAATACAACACAGGTGAATTTCTACACTCATAATGTTTTACTAAACTGTCAAGTCTCAAAGATACTGCTGTCTCCTTATAAGTTTCTTGATTCAAAACCAGAATAATCCAGACTTCCAGAAGTAGGATGCTTAAAAAGACCCAAACAAATAAAACAACAAACAAATCAAGTAAACCAACAAAATCCAGAAGAATGAAACAATCACAGAAACCATACATGAACAAACTGAGCTTCTGAGTTTTAGGTGCACCAGACAGGAATTAAAGCAACAAGAAAAACTAATAATAACAAAGTCATTTACTGCTGACAGAAACTGCTGACTTTACTTAAAATCTGAGGCTGTAATTTCAGAATACAATTTCTTATTTTCCTCAAAGCACTTGTTCATAAACAAACACTCTCTAGTCCTGAACACTTGTGGGCTTTTTTACCCACCATTTCACTAAAATCAATACCCCTACTTTGCCACTAAATTGCAAACCAACATTTTAAAAATTCTTCTACAATTCAGTAGAGTAAGAATTAAGACAAAATCTCCACCCCAGGTCAATATTAACAAGCTTTTTAAAACCGAACAGTTCTTCAGCATGTCTTTGACCTTCTAGTTATATTTCATTCAAGTGTTTCAGAAAAAATAAACCTTAGAACTATAGCAAGAATAGCAATTGACTGCTACACTGAAGTACTTGTCTTAAAAGTTTCTCTCACCACCATTCTGTCTTCATTTTTTGTCAAGTGGCAATGTATTAATATTTCCTCTGCTTCTGACTGCATCAAGAGCACCTGCAGCCAAAGATTCACAAGAAGCTAGACAATCTGAGGCACGAAAATGCTTTTCACACAAAAAAAATACCATCCTCATAACATACATAAACAACTTCTAATTCTTATATATACACCAGATAGTATCTGTCAAAAACAGGCCTCCTCTCACAAAAGCACTTACTCCACAACATGCTTTGCCATAGCAAGATAATGTGATAAGAGAGTGGTCAAAACCTGCAGCTTCTCTGACTTGTCATACTCCACAACTTCAGAAATGTTTCAGAAATAAACACCAAACTGGAGGCTTTTTGAAGTCAAATGTTTGTTTTCTGCACCATAAAATTATAACTAGAATCTTGGAATTCTGTCTCAGACTAGTGTTTCATCGCATTTCTCTTTCTAGTAAAGAGAGAAATCCCCCCGTAATTCAAACAAAAATAAACCAAATAAAGTACTCCCTCAGAATGAATACACTGTACATGAAAATCCACAAGAAATGAGATTTCAAAATAATTATTTCAAGCACTAAACAAAGGACTGACAAAACAGTATTTACTGTTATCAAGGCAATTTCCATCTACTCTATTTTATTACTTCCTTTCCACATGAAGCATCTTTTTGAAGTCATCATCCAATTTTAGGACTTTTGATTACTCTTAGGGGGTAGGTTGCAGACTGCCTGTAATTCCTCAACACATTACTAGTTTAAGTAATTAAATATAAACATCAAAATGATGGTGCCTGGATCTCTGCCTGGGAGAGTTAGAAAAGCTATTATCCCTCAGTACCTTTTCATCCTCTGCACATTTTTTCCAATAGAATAGACGAAGCTACAGGATCCTGAAGTCATCAATTAATCATCTCCGTGTTTGGGGTTGTTTTATTTTTGTTTGTGTAGAGGCATATGTAGGTGTATATACTCTCCCTACAGACATATACAGGGTAAACATTCTAACCATTTCACTTATTTACCCATTTCACTTAAGTATATCCAAACCTGGACAAACTTAAGTTTAAACACACTAAGACTTATTTCAATTACTCCCAATAATAACGCTACCTTAACCTTGCTTGCCTTGCTCAAATGCTAAGGTTGAAAGAAGAGGTTAGGCTGGAAGAGTTGGTGTTCCATATCTATCTGAGGACATTGGTATTTCTGTATCCAGCTACTTTGAAAAAAGGATCACACAAGGATAGCAAAACTATAAGCAAGCTCCAAAACTGTCCACATGGACTACTACTAGACCCCTTGCAAGAAGAAAAAACTGAGAACGAAGCTGCTAGTTCACATATTTATGAAGGTCCTAATGAACACATCCACCTATCTGACAAAAAAAACCCAAACCCAAAACTCTACTGCTGAACATTTTCATATGATTCAGATTCTTTTCCACTGTTTGAATAATCTCCCTGGAGAGCTTTCACTGAGCTGTGCTATAGACAAACCCTTTCCTTTGATGGTCTCTCTCTACTTTTCCACTATAGTAGCTGCTGCCTCTGGTGTCCTCCTTCACTTCTCCTCACCTTCTCTAGCCAATGCACTTCAACTCTGCTTGCACTCAACAATACAATTTGGAAAGCAAACATTTGCTACTAACATTGCACACTATTTAGCAATTCCGGATTACATCCACAGCATCCACAAAGATGACTATCTGCCCAAATATTCTACTCCTTGCTGCTCAGACACAACACAAACTAAATTCAGAATTCCAAGAAATATCTTTATGCAAAGTTTCTGTGGTAAGTTCAGCACAAACTGGCGCATTGCAACTGTCCCTGACATGAATAGGTGAGGGCTTAAAGAAAGGAGAGTATGACACCACACAGTAAATAAACTTTTGTGAAATCCTGCTGCCATACACAGATTTCATAATTTCCTAAAGAAAAATAAAGAACTTTCAGAGAACTCTGCAGACTTGCATTTTAAGAAACCACAAATTAAAAGATAAGCATCACAAGCTAAATATATCTAACATAAAAAAGGGCATAAAGTCTTAAGAACCTATTAAGTAGTCCAAACTTACTTCATCAGAAGCAGAGCGAAGACACTGGACAGCAGCCTGTTTTTTCATTTCCTCTAGTGTTAGATCAGAGCACTTTTTCTTACTCTTCCCCCATTTCTTGTAAGCTCCCTTTTCCCAGCCCAGGAAGATGTCATTCTCCTAAAATCAAAATAAAGAAATTACATTAAAAATCTATTATCTCAATACTATAGTAGAACAGGAAACACACTGCTCAAAATAAAAACCACCACATCCTATCTACTAAAATCAAATTAAAGGTAAGTTTGATTACAGAAAACTTGCATTACCATTCAGAAAAGCACATGCATTTTTCACAGGACATAAAAGCTACTCACACTTCAGTACAATACTTTTCCAATTGTAAAGCATAACCATAAAGATCATTTTATGGCCAACTTATGGTTGAATGTATTTTACACAAGTATCTTTGTGTAAAAGTTTCACTGATCTCTGAAGTTTCACTGATCTCTGAAATAATAAGGATGAAAAGCAAGTAGTTCAGAGTTAGGATCAAACTGAAGAGAAAGCTAAACAAACCAGAAGAAGAAAATGCAATGTTACATCCCAAAGCCTTCAACTCAGTCTCACAATGAACATTATTATGACTAGAGATAGCAGTGCCTATCTTAAAACGAACCTGAACTAACTTCAGAAGAAAATCAGACTCTGGGAGGTGAGGGTTGTCCCTGTGCAATCAAAGAATAACATGGAAAAAAAAGGGGCTGCAGAGGAAACAGTGACCTTTGGAAGCAGCCACTGAAATGATTTTACATGACTGACTCCTTCAGGGAAGCACAGAGCAACTTACTGAATTTCTTATAGTCTTATTTGATCACCAAACCTGGACAAATTGATTTAGTTCTGAAAGGACAAAAAAAACCTACCAGTCACTCTGGTTTTCCTTATACCTGTGCAAGGTGTCAGTGATTCATTTAAAGTAAGAAATCTGAACGAGCTATTGCTCTATTACTAGAAGGACTAATAGGAAAAAAAAAAGAAAAATGAAATGACCTATTGGAGAGCAGTGAAGGGGAAAGGGATCTGGGGGTCCTGGTAGATGGAAGAATGACCATAAGCCAATGGGATTCTGTGGTGGATTAGAAGGGATGTGGTTAGTAGGTCAAGAGAGGTTCTTCTCCCCCTTTACTCTACCCTGATGAGGCCGCATCTGGAATCTTATGTCCAGTTCTGGGCCCAACAGTTTAAGAAGGATAGGGAACTGCTGGAAAGAGTCCAGCACAGAGCCACCAAGATGATGAAGGGGCTGGAACATCTTCCTTATGAGGAAAGGCTGAGGGAGCTGGGTCTCTTTAGCTTGGAGAAGACTAAGGAGTGACCTCATCTATGCTTTTAAATATGTGAAGGGTGTTTGTTGGGAGGATAGGGTCAGGCTCTTCTCGGTGACACCCAGTGACAAGACAAGAGGCAATGGCTGTAAGCTGAAGCATAGGAGATTCCGTATAAATACACATAGAAATGTTTTCCCAGTTCAGGTGCCAGAGCACTGGCACAGACTGCCCAGAGAGGTTGTGGAGTCTCCTTCTATGGAGGTATTCAAAACCCGTCTGGACGAGCTTCTGTGTGACCTGGTCTAGGGAATCCTGCTGTGGCAGGGGAGTTGGACTAGATGATCTTTCGAGGTCCCTTCCAACTCCTAATGTTCTGTGATTCTGTTGTGTGAAATTCTCAGAAGATACGTTCAAGAGCCTGTGCACATCCATGTTCATTTATTTAAAAATAAATGCATAAATCTTTTCCAATATCATAGTTTATGTGTTTCTGTGCACGCTATGAGGCTCCAGAGCACTGTAACTCTTTCCAGTATTCATGTGGAAGTATACAAACTGATGAGACCCACCTACCCTCCATCAGTTTCCAAAGCCTGTCCTGCACATCCACAAGGGCACAATTACAAATGAAAAAAATACATGCCTACTTGCAACACATTACTCAAAATTAAAATCCAGGCACACCAACAAGTGTGCACTGGATTAATGTCATTTATGCTGCTTTGAGGTAGAAGGTTCATTAAAGCAACATCTACAGTAGGAAAATGTTACCAAAATGCTCTACATTACTTTGTTTTATCTACACCAACAAAGCTTTGCTTTGTACTACTACATTAAAGCTAACCTGTGCAAGAGCAGCTTTATCAGCCAGCAGTCTGCAAGCAGAGCAGTACTAAACTTCATGCTTACAGAAACTTATAATTCAGTTCTCCACACAGGCAATTTCAAAGGTAACTGATACTTGTCTACAAACTTTAACACTTCTCCTTTTTAAAAAATTTAATCCTCACAGCAAATACAGTTTTTTTAAATGGGAGAAGGGAGGTTAAATGGAATTCTCTCTTGAGGCCCTGACCACAGAGCTTGTTTCACAGCCTTATCCCTGCTTCCCAAATCAGCACATTGTTTGGGCACTCTGGGAACAACACAGCTCATCTTGTAGGATTCAGTGACTGAGGGCAAGGCTCTAGTAGAATCATTTCCTCCTTTCTACCCGTTTAGACAATTCACAGAAAATTTCTTTCTGAACGTAAAGTTTTCAGTCACATATGACTGCCAGTGCTCCACACTGCTGTCTTAACATTTTATAGGAAATGCTTGCTGAAAACTTGAGGGTTTGAGTATTTTTCTGGGCAAACTTGCTAATTTTTTAGCCTCAGATTTTAAAAGATTAGCAAACACCATGGATTACAGCTATTCCACAAAAATTCCTCATGTAAACTACAGTATTTATCAGCACTGTATATGTACATATTTGATAAAGCCTAAATT
Source organism: Galbula dea (assembly GCA_013399015.1). NCBI lineage: Eukaryota > Metazoa > Chordata > Aves > Piciformes > Galbulidae > Galbula > Galbula dea. The sequence goes on from VWZX01000711.1 coordinate 399,360, forward strand.
TATTGAGGACCTTGCATTTTCTGCTCACAAATCAAACACCACACAAATAAACCACTATAGAACAGTGTGGGGAAAAAAAAAATCCTTACATATAATTGTGTTACAATCTATCAGAACAACTTTAAGTAAATTTCAAAAGGAAAAAACCCCATTACAATAGAACAGCTAAGAAACAAGTCATACACCCCTAGAGACTGAGTTTGTAGAACTTGTGGCACGACACAGAAACTGAGTGAAATTTGCTTTCATGATGACTAGATTGATTAAAAAAGTCAAATAAATAGTTTCAAATATAAATGGTTTAAAACATTGCATCTTTCCCTGCCTTTTTTTTTTTGTTGTTAAATTTCATTTTGGTCTCCAGTGGTCAGGAGCCCATTAGTAGGTTTACTCCTTAGACTGGAAAATATTAAGCCCATTAAGTCCAAATAGGAATGAAAGCAGTTGAACAAAACATTCTATATGCATAAAGGCAAGTAAACTAACTACTTCACATGGAAAGAATCACTAAGGACTTCTGTTATTTTCAGCTACTAGATGCCTTTATCTACTTTTGTTTCCTAAAAGGATTACAGACTATGTAATAATGAATAATAATCACAGAATATTAGGAGTTGGAAGGGACCTCGAAAGATCATCTAGTCCAACCCCCCCGTTCATTTTAATGCAAGAGTTCTCCACAATTTTGACTTTTCACGCTTCTGTTCAATGGTCACTGAATGTTTCATAAAAGCAATGTCACCCCAAACATGCAGATTTTAAAAGTGTGCATACACACAGAAAAAAAAAGGCTTGTAAGATTTTAATATTTAAACAAACCGCCACTACTTGAATTTTTAAGGGATCACCACCCAATATTAAATAAATATCAACAAGAAGCTGAGGCCATTTGGATATTGGAAAACCTCAAGTTTAAATATCTAAACAGTTATCTAAACACCTATTCTTCAGAGACCTACTGCACCTACTTGCTAAATAACTAGGTAATTTTGCATTAGAGATTTTTAGTTGTAACGACACTGAAAGTGTGAAGTTTCACTTTGCTCTTAAGAACTACATATGTGGCGAAAGAAACGGTGAAGCATCTGTGTTCTCTATTCTAATGCTATCTCAAGAAATTCAGTATCTGGAGTGCTTAATTCAATCCTGAATGAATAAACAGGTGCCAGTTTTAGAAAGCAATTTCTACATGTTTCTCCTGTTCAGCTACTCAAAAGCAGCAAACTCACCACTTCCCTCCACACTACCAAGAAACTGAAGAAGCAAAAGAAAAGCAAGTTTGGCAAAGATTCTTCTTCCTTTCATTTGTTAGATATAACATCTACTATCAGTAAAAGAACAAACTTAACACCTTGTGATATGATTGAAAATTGTTTTGAAGCTAGTAGTCTACATATACAGAAATCAGAGTTAAAAAGAACTTCAAGAATCTTGCAGGAACTACCCATATTTCATAAAAGCTGGGATCAAGTTCACTAATGTTGAAACACTAGATGACTCAAAGTCCCAGTTCCTATTCAGGTAAGTAAACAGGCTTAAATTTTGCCTTATCAACAGAACACACAGCAAAGTAATCAGATTCAATAACCTGATAAACAAACTCCCCAAATGGGGAAATCAGATCAGCAGAAAAAAATGTCTTAAAAAAAAAAAAAAATCAGACATTTTTTCTTACAGTAAGTTCAGAGAAACTTATTCCCCAAGATTCTTCCTGTATAAATACAGTATACATTGAATTACATACACACTAAGATGATGAGCAAATATAATGCATATCTACTTCTAACCTAATGAACTGAACAGCCATAATTATCTATGGGGTGAACATTTATATTTTAAATTATTATATGACAGATTTTAGGGCAAGAATTTCCATTCTCTTAAAGGAGAGAATAAAATACTGAGTCAAAAAAATTCTGAATCAGAGAATTTTGAAGAACTCCTCTTTTTCGAGCATTTTGAATTGAGCACAAACCAGCTGCTATTCAACCATACTACCAGCTTGGCATTTTTTGCTCTTGTAGAAGTTGTTGCTGGCCAGTCAAAATGTGCTGCTTCAACAAGCAAGTTTTAGTAACAAGTTTAGACAAAAACAATAAGCATCATTCAGTGGCATAATTTCTCAAATACAAAATAATCACACACCCAGAGTCTCTCTCTAAGAATTTAACTCAAGAAATATCATCAAAATAAGTAACCTAAACATTAAGAATTTAACTCAAGAAATATCATCAAAATAAGTAACCTAAACATCCAAAGAAAATCATCTAATGTGAAAAAGAATTCCCAAAATTGTTAAGGTATGCAGGCAGTCCTGCAAGGCTGAGTTAACAATTTTTCCTTCTTAACAATTCTCATTTAACAGTTAAGAAATATTTCCAAGGAAGGGAAAAAATTTAGCCAGCTTTTTATAAAAGAGGCAAACATTTGCCAAAGACCCAACAAAACAGTTGATTGGCATTTTTGCCATGAACAGGTTGGAGCTGAATGACTACTGTCTGTCTGGCCAGTGCCTGTGCAGCACAGTACATGTTTTGTTTGCTTGTTCCAAACTGGGGCAGTAGCCTGCAGACTCCTTCACCAAGCAGTAGGAGGAACCTTTCTTACAAAACTTTTTTTTAAAATGCTCAAATGCAATTAAAATAGATCATCCAATTACTGGACAGGTCAAAGGGAAAAGCAGAATGAATGTTCCCGTGGACAGCAAATGGTGAATGCATGTATCATTCCTTAGAAAAAGCTCAAAACCAGGAGAAAACATTTCACCCAAACCAACTGCTATAACATGGACACTGACAGTACAAGACACCACAAACCCAAAATGTTTCAACAGAACTACAGAATTTGCAGATCTTTACTCTGCCTGTGAGACAGAATAGTCTCAACTCAAGTGCACAGCACTCTCCAAACGCATTCACATTCTCTCTTTCTCTCCACTAACACAACCAAAGTAACTCCTTAATATTAACACGGTCCACAAAATTTCCCTGCTGAAGTCTGTCACCAGTGCATCTTAAGTCAGTGACAACTATCAAGGTTTGTAGATGAATAAATGAAAACAAAGACTATATAATCTGACATCGAAACCCCAGGCAGTCCAGCAGCCCCGGTCTCTTTCAGCAACAATACTTTTTACAGCACCAATGTTTAATTAAATGCAGTATTAATGCAGACAGGTAAGAAACTCCATGCATTTCAAGAAAGCTTTTCTAAAAACTTATTCAAAGAACTCCAAAATCAGCTCTTGATACGTTTGGATAGACACAAAATGGAAGAAAATAGTCATAAGTTATATCCAAAATGGAACAGGTCCTTGACACCTCTCAGCAGATCTCATAACAGAAAATCTGAGGAAAAACTGCAACAGATCACATATGTATTTCACCTTTAAAATTATTCAAGAAGGAGATTATATAAATACTTAAAAGTCATCTTCCCTGAAAAAAATACCTCTCCTAAACTGGGATTCGGGGAAAAACTCTCACATGCTTACAACTCCATGGATATATACCTGTACATAATGGCTCTTGCAGAAATTTTTGGAAGATATTGTATCCCACTATAATTAATGAGAAAGGACTATAACAGGCCAGGATCAGCTCAGAGTTTTCTCACGGGCCACCTCAAACTCAGACAAAGATAATGAGATAATACATATGCAAAACAATTCAGAATATAACACAAGAGCAGTGGCACAAGCTCATCTTATATTCTCCAAAAGACACACAACAAGAGGTTCAGCAGATAGTACATAAGTACACTTTAAAAGAGCAGCACAAGTTTTCTCCATGTCAAAATCCATGCTACCACAGAATGGATAGGACTGGAAAACATTCTTTAATGTTAAATAATTATTCCAAATCCAGATATTACCAGATAAAGAATTTATCTTGGACTTTTTATGAAAAGCCAGAGGACCATCTAGTTGCTACAGTCACCTCTTTCCCAGTTGCTGTAACTGGAACATTAGAATCCTATTCAAGGGGACTCTAACACAACAGCTGATAGAATATCAGAACCACATCATGCACTGCTAATCACTTCAAGGTGCTCAAGGCATTCAGGAATGCTGATTTTACCATCTGCAGGCAGGAAAGAACTCTACCTATCAAAACCAATCGATCTGAGTATAAAATCCTGTAACCTGAGTTTCTGTCAACTACGAACTCTTCCTTACAATGCTATCAACTTGAAAGGGCAGTCTGTGTGTTGTTCACTCGTTACAAGTTTCTCTAGGCTGAAACCAAGCAGATGAAATTTGATCACAGCTGCTACCAAGAGCGAAAGAACATGCACATGCTGCATCTCTTGCAATCCCCTGTTTGTTGAGCAGGCTGCCTTCAGAGTTTTCTTGTTAAAGTAAAAGCAGAAAATAAGGAAAATTTAGCAAGGGTATAGCTACAGCTACAAAGACATCACTTAACTTGCAGGTCTTACATGGCAGAAAAGAAAGCCAAAACTCAGCAGAAACTGCCACTAGAGTCCAGATACCTGAAGGGGATGTTACGACTGGAGAAGTTATTTCACAGCATTTAGGGTAGCTTTCTTGGACTTTGGGATAAAGGTTTGTGCCAAACATCACATACTACATCTCATTTCAAAGAATATAGGCAGCACACACCTATTTTTAAAGACACATGGTAAGTCTACTGTCATGCAATGGTCTACGGTACAAGCACTAAGGAGGTATCTCAGCTAGCCCCAGAATCCAAGACAATACAACTGTGTCAGCATAGAGATGGCTGCAAAAAAAAAATCCTTGACTGTTAAGAGGACTAACCAGCTTGCCACTTGAGCATGTATCTCTGCTTTGCAGCATGTAAGCCTTTGTGAGAATTCACTAGTAGTGATAACAATAAAAAAGTGATTGTTATTCTTTTTGTATGACTGTGAGAGATGCACTGTAATTAAGTAATAGATGCTATTTAGAAAGTCACAAAAACTAATACAGTACTGTTTTAAAACACAGCTTTGAGTGGTAAGAGGCAAACACTTTAACCACATTACACAGATGTGTCTTCCTCAATAAGACAGTTCATCAGACAAGCACCACAGACCATACATAATTTTGATGTCCTGAAATGGATGTTGATATACTAGAACAGACACATTTACAAAGGAATCAGCATTTCATCAGGATCATTCACACTGGTATAAAGGCAGAAGACATTCTGAAGAATTTCTTGGATAACCTCAGTCCTTCAGAAAAAATTGCTTTTCTTTTGCACTGATATATCAGCTGCAGCTGACTACCCTGAAACTCCATCACACTTCCTATCCATAGAACAGACTAAGAATACAAATGCCTAGTCCATGGTACCCCAAATCTACCCCATATCTAACAGTCACCAAGACAGAAATAAAAAACAGAGCAGCTATCTCAAAAAGCCAAATGCCAACTGGAAACTAGTATATTACAAAAGGGAGGAGGGGAGGAAAGAAAAAATATTAAAAGGGAAAGAGAAAAGGAAAAGAGAGAGGAGAAAGCAAAAGAGTAAATGGTTGGGTTTTCCTTTAAAAAAAAGCATCCCACAGAGACACTACATGAGAGAGAACTTGAGTTGCACTAGTTAGAAATTACTTCAGCACCTGCAAAAAAAAAATACAGGTGCAGCTGTTCTCCACAAGCCAATCTCCTACGCTTTCACAGGACAAAGCCCATAGCAACTGGGGGAATCACAAGTCTGCTCTGAGACCAAAAACAAGAAGCCCTACCCTGCTGCACATGCAGCAGTTCAGAGAGAGTACCTGGGAGTTTCTGAGGCAGTAAAGCCATTTCAGTCATCTGCTGCTGCTGAACTGAATAGGAATCCACATTACCCCATTTTTTCTCGACAAGTTGATAATGTATACAAAAGATTTATTTTCCAAAGTTTAAATCTGGCTGTGTGAGTTAGGACAGTCCTCAGGCAGTCACTCCTGAAAGGTGTGTGTGGAAGCACATTTAAGTTTTCCTCCGTGATCATTTTAACTTGGTTATCAGAGCTTATACAAAAGTGAAACTATTTTCTGTTCATAAACTTTATAGATATACTAACTTGAGGACATAGTACTGTTTCCCAAATATGATAAATCTGCTCCTTCTTCAGTTTAGAGGTTTATAGATGAGAAAAATAAAAAGGGGGGTTATTCCCAACCCCTGCAAATATGTACACATTTAAATACTCTAAAGAACTTCAAATTAACCACCTACAAAAAAGTACAGGCAGAAGTCTTGGTTCTCTTTCCTACCTAATTGTTCTCTTTTTCATACACAAATTTCCACAATTTGAATTTTATATACTTAGTTTGTGTTAAGATTTAGAAAACTAAGGTTAGAAAGCTTTAAAAATTGTTCCTACAGGAATGCTACACATCTTCAAGAGCAGTAACAGCAATACAAACTAAACAGAAAATGTTTTGCGCTCAAGAAATTTGCAAGTTGCTAGTGAGCTCTGAAACTTAATGACACTTGTGTGCAACAGTCACACAGCATTACACTACAGTAACTGAACTACACACTGCATATTTTAATGGATTTTTTTAAAATGGGTTTAAATGACCCACAATATTTCTTAGGGATGATGAAAGAGCAGTTTTAATTATATTTAAATATTTTTAAAGTATAATTATTTAATTATTTAAGGGTTTTGGTTTTATTTTGTTGTTGTTTTAAATATTTAAATATACAGCCAGACTAATGCAGGGTTAGTGTAGTACAGAGGCCCAAATCCTCATTTCTCCTATCTTTAGGTAATGGGTGAGATTTCCACTTCAAACCAAACACAACAAAACACACCTTCTTCCCTCTAAAACATACATATCAAAACCGAAGTATCTCTTCCTAGAATACAAATCTAGGCAGCAGGTCCCTCTACTGGGTTATCATGGGATGACAGGGAGAACAAACGTCCAATAGTCAACTAGATCTCAGAAACTAGCAGGTGCATCACAAGTGCATCAGCAAAAAGTGTCCCCTGTCACCAGCACATGCTAGCCAAATGCAGAAGAGGTGGCAGTGACATTCCCATTCCAGTTCAGAGTGATAAGCCAAAAGCATTTATGGATATAAAAACACAGATTAAAGACCTAAAATCCAGCATAACTGGGCCATGGTCTCTTTTCCACTGCTCTGTTCTTTTTTTAATATAAAAAAAAAGAAAACCGTGTTTTGGACTTGAAATACATATCTGCTAGGGACGAAAATGCAAGAATAAAAACTATGATCAAAAGGCAGCAGAAGACTAGCTATCTGAAGACTTTTTCTGTCTCCCATGTAAAAGATTACCTGAACGGGATTACTTCAAATTAGTCTACAAATAATTAGTCTTCCAGAATGAAACCTTCCCTCTTATAAACTGAAAAATCAAAGAAAAAAAATCTCACACTGGTCACAGAAGAACACAATTTGATTACAACAGGTAGTTAATTCTGAGAGTTAGAAAAATATTAAAAAATAAAAACAACTTTGTTTAGGATTTTTACATTTGAGGATCAGAAAAAATGTCTACTTCCAAAAGCAAGTTGAAATAAGTAGATCAAAAGCAACGGAAGACACTTGATTTGGAAAGTATGCATAACAAATGCATTTAGACCTTCATGCTGCATGTCCAAAGGCTTAAGAACAAAGCTTTTATCTCACAGTGTCTAGCTGTTGGGTTTGGTTTGGGTTTTGTTTTGTTTGGCTTGTTGTTTTTCTTAAGAGAAACCTTCAAAAGGGAGAACACTCTGCAGGCAAAAAACACATGAACTTGTTACACTCAGAAAGAGACAGGCTTACAAATATGTAGAAAAGATACAACACTTTTTAACACTGCACAAATAAAGATCAATAAAATGATGTTTCACACAAAATATTTCGAGGCAATGCCTTCCACTTCAGACAGATTATACTATCTTAATGCAGTATTTACTTTAACAAACTGGTTTGAGAACACATGCATCTGCAAATATACTTTTAATTAGCACTTATAAAGCAATAAGAAATCTTAAAAGCACCTAGTTAATTTAACATTAAGAAACTAAGAACAAGGTATTCTGATTAAAAAAAATCAATCTAGTCCAAATTCAAAAGGCTGTCTCACAATGTTCAGATCTTCCCAAAAGTTAAAGATTTGTCACTAATTTGATGGGGTTTTTCTCCTTAACTTATCCTTTATTCCAAAATAAGAAACATAAGTAATAAAATGCAAATGATGAAAGCATATATACTTAAAAGAAACATTTTCCATTTTTGTTATAATCACACAGTCTTTAAATCCATATCATTTTTATGAGGTGTTCCTTAACAGGCCAAAAGCATTTAAAAAGTCATCTACTTCAGAACAAAATATCAGGGGATTCCAAACCTTTTCAACAGAGACCACTGATATGGGACAATATGAGAGAAAATGCCCTCAAGTTCTGCCACGGAAAGTTTAGATAAGATATTAGAAAAATTTCTTCACTGAGTGACTAAGCATTGGAACAGGCTCCCAAGGAATTACTGGAGTCACCATCTCTGGAAGCATTTAAAAAAAAAAAGTACATATGATGCTTAGGGACTTGTTTAATGTTGGGCTTGGCAGTATTATGTTAGCAGTTGCAGCTGATGATCTCTGAGGTCTTTCCAACCTTAATGATTCTACAATAAGCCTCAAATCCTAAAAAAACCCAAACAAACAAACAAAAAACCCTAACAGAAATAATGACTATATGACATGGTTCAACAGATTTCTTTAATAACTTTGACCACGTAAAAATCTAACTTCTGGAAAAAAACAGTTCAAGAATCATGTTCTTTAGAAAGATTGTAAGCAAGAAACATCTTTGTTTCACACACAGACCCCCCACCCCAAAAAACCCCCAATTACCACTGAAGTCACAGAATCACACAGAATATTAGGAGTTGGAAGGGACCTCGAAAGATCATCTAGTCCAACCCCCCTGCCACAGCAGGATTCCCTAGACCAGGTCACACAGAAGTGCATCCAGACGGGTTTTGAATACCTCCAGAGAAGGAGACTCCACAGCCTCTCTGGGCAGTCTGTGCCAGTGCTCTGGCACCTCAACTGGGAAAAAATTCCTACGTGTATTCACACGGAATCTCCTATGCTTCGGCTTACAGCCATTGCCTCTTGTCCTGTCACTGGGCTTCACTGAGAAGAGCCTGACCCCATCCACCCTTCACATATTTAAAAACATAGATGACGTCACCCCTTAGCCTCCTCTTCTCCAAGCTAAAGAGACCCAGCTCCCTCAGCCTTTCCTCATAAGGAAGATGTTCCAGCCCCTTCATCATCTTGGTGGCTCTGTGCTGGACTCTTTCCAGCAGTTCCCTATCCTTCTT
>VWZX01000711.1:417627-457315 GCA_013399015.1 Galbula dea
TTTTTTTTTTTGGGAGACATGGAGCAGAACTACCTGAATGTTCATGAAATCACTAAATTTTTGACAGAGTTGACAGAAAGTTCCAATGGAAAGGGGAATTATGAAAGGGTGGACAGAAAGGAAAGCCAGGAAAAATAAAGTGAGAGAGTGACCAAATGAGAAATTAATTTATTCTAATTCAGCAGGCCTTCCATCCATGCATAATCTTTTCTTTTACAATGTGTAGAGAGAATGGAGAGGGACAGCAAACATACATTCGAGTAGTCTTTGGTTTACCAAGATACCCTCAAACACAGTCAAGAGAGGCAGAATGGAGAAGGTTTGGCTAAGGTGATCACATTTTTCATTCAGAGTTTTGAGTATTCAATACAGCAAACCATGGACTTCTGGAAATTTAGTTACTTCAATCAAAAGCAACTGCACCAATGGACAACAGAAGACCTACGGATGGCACCTATCCAGACTTCCTAAGGCTTTTGACACAGTCCCCTACAACACCCTTCTCTCTAAATTGGATATGGGTAAGAAATTGGCTGTATGGCCATGTCTAAAGAGTGACAGTCCATGGCTCAATGTCCAAGAGGAAACCAGTAGTAAGTGGTGTCCCTCTAAGGCCATACCCATCAAAGTGCAGAATGGTTTGGGTTGGAAGGGATCTTTAAAGGTCATCTAGTTCAACTCCCCTAGGACAAATTCTATTTAATATCTTCATCAGTTACAGAGATGGTGGGATTAAGTGTACCCTCAGCAGATCTGCAGAGGGCACCAAACTGAGTGGTGCATTTGACATGCCTGAGGGACAAGATGCTAACCACAGGGACCTTAACAGGCTCAAAGAATGGGCCTCATTAAGGTTGACAAGGCAAAATGCGCCTGGGTTCAGGCAATTTATCAATTCAGACTGGGGAATGAATGGATTGAGAGCAGCCTGGCAGAGGACGTGGGGGTACTAGTGGATGACAAGCTGGACATGAGCCAGAGCTTGCCACCCAGAAAGCCAACCATATCCTGAGCTGTATAAAAAGAAGCACGGCCAGCAGGCCAAGGGAGGAGATTCTTCCCCTCTACTGTGCTCCGGTGAGATCCTATCTGGAGTACTGCATCCAGCTCTGGGGTTCCCAGTACAGGAGGAACATGCACTTGTTAAGAGTGAATCCAGAGGAGTGTCATGCAAATCATCAGAGGGGTACAACACCTCTCCCATGAAGAAAGGCTGAGGAAGTTGGGGTTGCTCAGCCTGGAGAAGATAATGCTCTGAGGAGACCTTATTGTGGCCTTTCAGTACTTAAAGGCAGCCTGTAAGAAAAATACGGGACAGACTTTTTACAAGGGCCTGTAGTGGCAGGACAAGGTGCAGTGGTTTTAAACTGAAAGATGGGAGATTTAGATAGCACATAAAGAAGACATTTTTTATGATGAAGGTGGTAAGACACTGGAACAGCTTGTCCAGAGAAACTGCAAATGACCTATTTGAAGTGTTCAAGGTCAGGCTTTGAGCAACCTAATCTAGTGAAAGATGCCCTTGCCCTCAGGAGTGGGGGTTGGACTAGACGACCTTTAAAGGTTCCTTACAACCCAACCATTCTGACTCTATGATACCACAAAGCAAAGCACTTCTGGATATCTGAGTTACAATCAAAACTCAGACACAATGTTTAGATCCTCAGCACCTAGTAGGGACTGAGTTTATGCTTCAGCTTTTCCCTGAATGATGTGATAATATGGCTTTTCTTTCCTATCTTAATACTTATTTTCATGAGACATTTGAGAAATTCAGTTCCTGAGATCTACTAGGCTGACAAAAACTGACTGACTTTGGCTGACCAGTTAAAGTATCTGACATTTTTCAGATGGAGATGAGAGGGGAGAGACATCAAGAGACGCAGAATTCACAGCAATTAAGAAATGAGACAACAACAACATTTCTATGATTGTCAAATATTATAGTCCAGTTTTTCTGAATATCATAGTCAATTACCTATTTTGACATTATTTTAAGTTTCAAAATATATGAATTATATAAAACCTGTAAATCCAAACAAAATTTTAAATAATATTTGAGAGTGCTCATTTTACAACTGTCTCAAATACTCTGTTTTACAGAAAGTCTTAAACATATTTCTATTCTGGTTTAAAATTAACAAAATTTCATGTAAACTGAGTATCTTCCCATCCTAGTACCTGAGGGGCTTTCCGTATCAAATTAATACAAGACACACAAAGAGCAAATATTTTTGCTAATAGATGAGAAGCTTAATTTTAGGGAGAATATTTTTAACAAGTTATTATCCCTTTAAAATCTTTTTCACATTATATTGTTAAAAATAATTTTCTCCTTCCTTGCAACAACCATGGCTAATCTGAACAGAGAGACCACAATACAGCCTAGAGTAGTTAGTGCAAGGCTAGTTATTTTAACTACCAAGTTGGAAAGAATTCTCCATTTCCAGCTATAAAATATGAGGGAGGGACATGCCTTATAATAAGAATTATAAAATAAAAAGCCACTGATTATTTACAAATCCTATTCACAAACATATGTGATGAAATTCTTTCAAAATAATTTCTATTTACTCCACTTCCTAGTAGGATTTTTCCTCTTAAGTAACCTTCAGTTTTTGTAACACTAATCAATGACCTTAACAAGGTCACTGTAAGATAAGCTGTCAACAGCTTAACTAGAGACACAAGAGCCAACTTACATAGTTTCTTGTAAAGGCATGAGAATACAATATTGTGCAAACAGACAGCACAACTTAAGACTATCTTAGAATAGATACTGCCTTAAAACTCTACTCAATGGGATAGCCACTAAATATTCTTTTGACCTAAAATAGACAGCAGAATACAACAACTAAGTTTTAATCTCCTGAGGTTAGTTATGAAAAAGCAACAACTTTAAATAATCTATAGCAAGAAAAAGGAAGAATGATCAATGAGACAGAAACTGAATCTGGAACACTATAGGTCCATTCCCAACAACAGAACTATTCTTGAATGGTAAATAACCTTTTTTGAAGCCTAAATGATCCTAGTGAAGTGAAATACAGGTATTGTAATAATAAATACAATATTCTTTAATAAAATAAATCTCTTGGTACAAGAGCCACACAAACACCTTCTTGTGACAGCTGCATCTACCAAAATACAGCATGACAACATAAAATTACACTAAGATTACCAAAGAGTGCAGTTAAAGAAAGGTATAATTAAATCATTCTTCAGTAAGGCCTGATATAAGCCCAACAAGTGCTAGGATATGTAACTATTCTTATCAGACTATCAACAAAGACAGTAGATTGGCTAGAAGCTCATGACAGGCAAGACATTCCAACATCTTCAACAGCTTTTTTTCTACATAATTCCCCTTCATATAAAAAAAATAAGTTCTTTTAAGGAGCTTAAAAGTAGTCTTTCTTTCCAGTTGTTTCTAATCTTGGACCACAGTGACCAAAGCAAAACCACAAAACCCACTGAATTAAACACAGGTAATCTCATCTGTATTTTATCAGCACTAAGAGGTCTCTGAAAATTATGTATCCTCAAAGCGAGGTTCTCAACAAACACCTTTTGTAAATGAAAAAAAAGGGAGTTAGACTTAATGCTTTAACAAGCTTCCAGCTTTCTTAAAGATACACATTCTATCAACTCTTAAAGTAAAATACTGAAATAGAAGAGTAAAAACTGTACCTCGTACTATCGTACTTTCAGGTAAACTGAAGTCCACAGACTCTTTCTTGAAGATCATAAAAAGGTAACTTAATAAAGGAAGCAAATTGTCTGCAGGCTTAAATTCACTACACTGGGGTCTCCACCTTTAGTGGAAAAAAATACAGGAGGTACATATTGAAGGAATTTGCAAACTAATATATTAATTATTTGTATAATCTACAAATAAAGTATCTCAATCCTCAAAGTTACTCTTTATAGATTTTGATACATCTCCTACAGAGAAGTCAATCTCTTGGGTAAAGCCTCAGATGCTACCTTTTTCTTTCCATTCAAAGGAGTAACATTCATGTTTCCAGTGCTTCATTCTACCTACTGCTATATGTTAGTAATTAGTCCAAACACATTCTCACACAATAGTTAAGCAGTAACTGCTGGTTTATACGAAGCTTCCTCTATCATTCTTCCTTCCTCTCCCTGACAAGTGCATGTAGCAAAAATATGCAAATCCTAATTTGTATAAATCAAAGTGAAAATGTTATCAAGTTTTGTCAATTACACACTAAAATCACATATTCAGTATATTTCAGTCCCCTCTAGAAGACTGATGAGCAAAAGCATGGTCACATCATATGATGGCAACAGAAGTCCAAAATTGTTCTTATATTATACAATTACATTATGGAGGAATCAGCAATTTTAGCATCATTTCTTGTTTCTTTCAGTGAAAAATCTAAACAAATCCTTAACATACAAACCAAACAGCCACACACTGAGAAGAGCACTGTTAAAGCCCAGAAACAAGGCCTATTTAAAATCTAGCAAACAATGGAATTTGTGTCCTTAATAAATTTCACATGACATTTTAAAGACATGTGAATTCAGAAGTAAAAAGTTGTTAGTTTTAAATCACATTCCTCTATAATCTATGAAATCTGGCTGTATAGTCTTCACAGCAGGGACAGGTTTTTCTATGTGATGGTGATGTTTGATGTTATTGTACAATAAACAGAGAAGCATGTAGGAATTTGATTCATGACCAAGGCAGTGAAACACTATTATAAAAATAAAACAAGCAAACAAACAAAAACAAAGCAAAAAAAACCCCACCAAACAAACAAACAAACCAAAAAAAACCCACAAAATAAAATCCAGCACAACACCTAACAACCCCCAAACTGATAATGTGTACACCATAAACAAGCATTCTCTTCCATCTCATTTCAGACAATTTCTGCCACAAAGCTTCAGAAGCACTGCCATGCCATGAAAAACAGACTACAAGACCTGGCTGGAATCAAAGGAAGGAATACTGAGTGATTGAAAGCATAAAAGGAGCTCTGTGAATTAACTTCTACATACACAGAGAATTTCCTTTTTAAAAAAGTATTATTGGGAAATGTAAGAGTGATACAATCTCATTTGTAAAGGATGTATGTTGTACAGTTGACCGATGTCTAATGAGGCTGGGCTTATGCTATGGTTCTAGTGTAATTCAAGACAAGTCAGAGAATCATAGAATGGCTCAGGTTGGAAGGGACCTTAAAGATCATCTAGTTCCAACCCCCCCCGCCATGGGCAGGGATGCCAATTACTAGACTAGGTCGCCCAGGGCCACATCCAGCCTGGCCTTGAACACCGCCAAGGATGGGGCATCCACAACCGCTCTGGGCAACCTGTTCCAGTGCCTAACCACCCTCCTGGTAAAAAAATTCCTCCTAATCTGTAATCTAAATTTCCCCTCTTGTAGCTTGAACCCACAGAGGAGACAGAAACCAGTGTGTGGGTGTTATTGCAGGATTTTTTTCCTTCTAAGTCTGCAAGCTTATTCCTAACAGTTATCCAAATGAAAATCTGAAGCTGCTAATCCTGTATAACAGCTTAATGGAAATACTCAAAGGATTCAAAAGCTATCATGTAAGTCTCATTTACTTAGGTTAGCAAAGAAAAAGAACAGAGATACAAGCAAGGTGACACCAGAGGAGTCACCAGCAAAGTTCTGTAAGTTTCTCCACTCTAACCTGCACTGCTTAACAAACTGGAAGACGACTTAGGTTAAGTTAAGTTAAAAAGCTACCACATGACAGCAAGCTATCAGGGATAACAAAATAACAAAAAAATGCAGAAGAACCTTATGAAACTGGACTGGGCAACAAAAAGGCAAGCAAAATTCAGCACTGGACAATTTGAAATGCGACACAGCGGGAATAAAAATCTCATGCTATTAACACGTAGGACAAGTTGTGAGCTGACACGGGATATATTTCCTAAGTAGTATGTCAGATATGTCATGAAACTGTAAGCTCAAACACAGCAGTAGTCAAAAAAGCAAATCACAGAAAAAAACTAGAGCAATCTTTGTGCTACTAGTTTTCATGGTCCTGTAACAGTACAGAAGACATGCCTTTCTATCGACAGAGAATGACTTCATATATTTTTTTTAACAGAAAGCACCCACCAGTAAGTAAGAGATATGTACAAAACTTCACACAATAGCTACTAGAAGTTCCTTGCCCAAAGATACTGAAGACTCAAAAACATAGATGAGCTTCAAAGGAAACTGAACAAGAGAGATCCCATGAGAGTTTCCAATTAGACAAACCACATCAGGCTCAGGAAACCCCCCTAGACTGAAACTGGTGTGAGGCTGTGGAAGCATTCAGGAGAGGTATCACATATACTCTTTCCTGTTCTTTTCTGTCCCTAACAGCTCACTTACAGATACTGTTGCAGACAAGTACAAATTTGACAAAGCTTTTGTCTGAACCAGTACAGATGTTCTTATAAAACATTCATGTTCACCATAATACAACTCTTCAAAAAACAGTAGCTGGAGAAGTTTAATTAGCTTCCACTCACAGGACTACACATTATTAACACATATGAACTTTGTTACAAGACGTCAGAACATCAAACCTGTCAGAGAGCAAGAACAGCTATGGGATGAAGTTGTTACTGGACTGCAGAATTAGCAGGTCAGGCACCTGCACTAAGGGCTCAGCTGCATATCCAAGGGTAATATGAATATTCGCCACTTCCTCAAAACAAACACAGAAGCTGGAAAATGCATAACTTCTAAGTTAGGGAAAAAAAAGGCAATATGGAGACATGGAAAATCATGACCTACCACCAAACCCACACTGTGAAGAACAGTCAGCACATACTATGTCCACCACATACCAGAACGTCATCACATTATAGCATTGTAAGAAGGTCTGAAAGTGGCTTCATAAGCAGACTCTTTTGAAAGGATTTCTACTACGTATAGCAGACTTGTAAAGAAGGACCTCTACATAGAGGAGTCCTAGGAAGCGGTTCTTCACTACATATAAAATTACTTATTTAATTAATAAGCCCCAATAGATGGCAAGTTTTGGAAATCACAGTTCAATAGGTGTCTTGAAAGAAGAAGCTAAGAATTTGCTAAGAATTTTCTAAGAAGCAAATTTTACCTTCACGAGAGAAGTATTGTTTCATATTCAATATTAAAAATACATAAAAACAAAAGCAAAAATAAAACCAACAACACAAAACCAAGCACTTCATTATGCAGCATGTAGCCACCACTTCCATATCTAACCAAATAAAGCCTGACAAATAACAATTTCTGGTGTAACAGTTTGTTGTGCAGTTGTACTAGGTAAGTCTAAGTACAACACATCTGTAAACTAAACCCTCCCAGCCCAAAATATTACATCTCAAAAAAAAAAAAAATCAGCATTTATTTTAAGAAGGGCTTACAACTGTTAAAAACACCTTCAAACATTGATCAGATTTAATAAACTGGAAGGTATTTATAGACTCTCTGAATCTAGAGGAGAGAAATACTTCTTCACTAATTTCAAATGCTCAGCAGGCATTAACAATGGCAACATTTACCCTATTTTACGACAAATCTGTCCAAAGTTATCCAGATAGCAATACAGCCCTAAATTCCATTCTATTTTCAGAAAAACTACAAACTACCGTGAGAAAATCTTTTCCCAGTTTAGTTTGTTGTGTCTAGGCTGGATTTTGACCTAAATTTCAAACTTGCTTAAAACTGTTCTTTGAAATAAATTTTAATCCTTTGTTTAAATGAGACTTTTTTTTAGTGGAAAAAACCCCTCAGATTCTTTAAATCTTATAAAAGAAAAATGTACACATAGTAGAGAAATTATAAATAGGATAATTTTTTTAGACGTTTAAAAATACAAATCAGCATCTAATGACAAGGAATTTAAGTATTTTCACATGAAAAATGAACGTAAAACAATGCTGCATATAAGTGACAAGATTTTAAGTAATTATTACTATGGCCAGCACAAGTACCAGTTTGCAAAATACAGGAGTGATGTTTTTTATACCAGCAGTAACTGACTTTCCAGAGAATGACACCAGCAGCAGCATCTTGGCAGAGGAATCTGTGTGACTGACTCAAAGGCTACTTAGCCTAACACAAACTGCACCATAACTGCATACTGCCACCACAAGAGGATGTTCTAGTGTTTCTCCCATCATCCCTTCTTGGCGTTCCCACCCTTCTGTCCCTGTACTTAACTCATCTACTGAAAGGGTTGCTAGGATGAACTGGATCAGATTCTTCTAAATGGAACTCACTCCTTTTCGGTGGGCCAGTCTTCAAAAAGCACAAATAAGTAATCAACTCACTCTGCTGCCACAAAACCTCTACATCTGGTGTAAGAGAGGAAGTGGTATTGCCTTTTCAGCAGTTGCCACTGTTAGATCCCCTTAAGTATAAGAAGAAAACATTAGGAAGGCAGACTTCAGAAACTACATTTTTGCTAACTCATATTCTTTGGAACATGAAGTGTGGAAGCCAATCCAAGTACTTCAGCAGTTATGGTATGTACTTGCAACATTTTTACACAAATTGCCTACCGACCCACACAATTGTTTCTATCATTCAGCAGATTCAGCCTCGAAGTAAACAGAATCCTACCATAACAGTAGCCTGGAGCTTACAAAGAAATTACTGGTTGCTTCAGATTTGGTGTGAGAGAGGCAAGTGTTACACCGTAACTGGCCTACAATATTATGGATCACCGAAGTATGGAGAACCCAGGGAAAGTGTGAGTGCCAATGCAGAAGGCAGCATGTGCACACCTGAAAAACAAAGATGTTGCCTCAGCTCATACTTCACAGTATCTCCCAAATATCAGTGTAATTTCAGTACCACCAGTATCAGGTTTCAGACTGTTCTACATTTGTGCTACATTTCTTTTTACCATTGAAGACATTGGTACGATTTAAGTTTTTTAATTTAAAACTGCAGATCTTATCCATGTACCAGTCAGTGCAAAGCCAGTCAAACATCTCACTCTCTTGTTTACCTCAAGTCTACTACACAAGGATTGCCTGGATGGACTGCTACAGGGCTTGAAAGGTCCTGGAATCTTGACAGGGACACTACAAAAGGTCTATCTTTTGCTACAAACACAAGCAACAGACCACACATCATTACTGCCATCATTATATTTCAATAACCTTCTCAGATTTAAGGAAACATAAATGGAGTTAATAAAAATCAAAACCAAGTATAACTACGATAACAAAGGATGTCCACATTTTAAGTTCACTGAGACATTATCTTCAGGACTTTCACCATATAAAATCTAGAAGCTTTCTGCTACTTGCATCTCGCTTAAACAGCTATGTTTGAACTCCCTTCCCAAATGGGTCAATAATGGCTTGGAGGCCTGAGCACTAAAACAGACTTGTCTCCAGTTCTGTAATATTCCTGTGCATAGCCACAGACACCAGTATGCCCCAAGAGGTGTTGTCAGCCTCCTCCAAGGCACAGGTAGGCACCAGAAGAATTATCCCCCAGGCCACCAGTGTGGCCACTCAGATAAAATATTCAGTGCTCTTTGCACCAGCTTGGAACTACAGCATCAAGTAGCTCAGCGACCGCTCTTAGTGCAACCATATTAACTTATTTATTTCAATGAATAGACAATTTATGCTTAGGCATACATTGCATTTTTCAGCTGGTAGGGAAAAGGAGCATGAATTACGAATTCCAAAACTCCAATAACCACTGCCCATTTAAAGGCTGTGGTATTTCTCCAGCTATTTATACTTCCAAAGTTAATAATCCAGAGGTAATATGGAGCCCCTATTACAAGAGGGATATGGAAGTGCTGGAGCAAGTCCAGAGAAGGGCCACGAGAATGATCAGAGGACTGGAGCATCTCTCCTACGAAGACAGACTGACAGAGTTGGGGTTGTTCAGTCTGCAGAAGAGAAGGCTCTGAGGAGACCTTAATTGTGGCCTTCCAGTATCTGAAGGGGGCCTACAAGAAAGCTGGTGAGGGACATTTTTGGAGATCAGGTAGTGACTGGACATGTGGGGATGGATACAAACTAGAAAATGGTAGATTTAGAGTGGATATTACGAGGATATTCTTCACTGTTTTGGTGGTGAGACACTGGAAGAGGTTGCCCAGAGAGGCTGTGGAAGCCCCATCCCTGAAAGTTTTTAAGGCAAGGCTGGATGGGGCTCTGGGCAACCTAATCTAGTGGAAGGTGTCCCTGCCAGGCAGGGGGGTTGGAACCAGATTAAAGGTCTCTTCCAACTCTGACAATTCTGTGATAAACAACTAACTAGCTAATGATCACAACATACATTTTACTTAGTTTTATTAACTTCTTTAACTTGTATGAAGGTCTTTCCCAAATGCTTACTACTTTTCTATACTTGGTCTGAGATTCAAGTTAATTTTTTCCTTTTTGAAAAACTTAAAATAGCCTCATGAAGGGTTAAAACCAAATATAACTATTAACTAATTAGATAGTCTGTTCAGCAACTCTTTTCATAAAAAACCTGTCATAAATTCACTTGGAAGTCACATATAGACAAAGTTTTCATTAGTAACTATGGAAAAATGTACAATATGTCAGCCACAAGAGACTCAGTAATTGAAAAGAGTTCTGACAAGTTGAATTTGCAAGCTCTGTGACTTAACTAGCAGAGAAGAAAATTACTTTGCAGCAAATACAGCAGGCCTACAAAGGAAATTGTGCTGAATGTCCTTCCTGCACTTCTACCACCTCTAATTTTTAATCCAAAATGTTAGTAAATGAAATTCTATACATTTATATAATTGAGATCAGAAGTAGGAGACAGCAATTTTGAACGGAGTAACAACTGACATGAAAGAATATATACTTCAGCATTTGAGTGTATTTGTATCAGTTTATGTTGCAAGACCACTAGGAAAACACTCTCTTATTCCTCCATAAAAACAGTGGTGATATTTGTTGGCATATCGTATCTGCACTTTTATAATTAAGTATGTTGCTTTAAAATGTTATTGCTTATTTAAAAAAGGAAAAGTTTACAAATCAAACACTTCGAGCCACCTAATATTGCTCTTAAAATAATAAATTTGCTGCTTGCTACTTCAAACAACAGCTGGAAATCTTACTTTACTGAAATGCAAAATATTTAAATATCATATCAGAAAAACTTCTTACAAGAACAGCAGGTCAGCATTATATTATTTCTCTTCAAGGAAGTTAACTGTTCTATTAACTAAGGCATTTCTTTCACAACTCAAGAACAAAGTTACTAAAAACTGGAAGTCTGAGGTTTCTCACAAGTTGGTAAGATATCCTGTTCAGAGAAGCTGGTGAAAGAATTATCTATGTAAATATGAAAAACTACTATCTGGACTTACAGAAACATTTAAAAAGTCTTGTGTCAGCCCACACAATTCAACATGACTTACAGTAAAGTAGCTATAAAAAAATTCCATAAAACAAAAATTACTACACGTAATTCATTTTCACTGTGAAGAGAAATAGTCAAAAATAGCAGAGTGAACTTCTACCCTAGAAGACAGAAGCAGGAGAATAGGAATTCACTCAACAGCGACCTTTAGCTAATTAGTAACACTCATTAGCTCAGGATCTTCAGACAGCAGAAATAAAATACCTTGAAACAGTGTAAGATTTTTCCTGAAGTTTCTTAAGTAAAGTTAGGCTCCATTTCTTTCAAGAGATACTCATGTCCTAAATTCAGTGCAGTGTTTCAACACTGTATTCCCACTCAGCCACAGTCTTCAAAATTATTTTAAGTTTGAAATAACAGATTACAGAGAATTAATTACTCGTCCAATGGCAGCAATAAGCATTACCGATTTCATTAGTGATGCTTCAAGCAGCCTTTTTTCTTTAGGCTAATAAGACACTTTATTTTCTTAAAAAGCACACAAGGAACACGCAAAACAACCAAAATAATTTCCTAATCACTCTGTGTATGCTTTAGCACATTTTCCCACTTCACTGTTGAAGACTACTATCCCAATCTAAGTCCTGAGTAACTTAACATAGCCTGGAATAACCTTACAGATTAGACGTAGCTTGCAACTCAGTTCTGCTGTTAAAAATACACAATCTCATGAAAAGTTGTTTTGTTTTTTTCTGGCCTTCAACCACCTCTAGTCTCTTATCTCTGTACTTTCTTCCACAGTCTGTATATGCAAAAACCCACCTGCAACACAACTATGCCTCCCTTCAAAACTCTTCTATAAACAAACCATAAAAATCAATAAAACCCCCACATTCACACAACTGAATAGCTTGTAAAAGGCGTAACAGTCCCTCCTTTCCATAGAACATCTTAAACGGGCACATTAAGATGAAACAATTTGCATGAATTCACTGTATCAGAGCTGATAGAAAACTGCAAGTCTCTTCAACCCTACTCCAGCATTCTAGCCAGCAGACCTTGGTCCTTATACAAAAGCAGTAGTAACTAGGAGAGGATTTTTTTTTAAAGCTACAAAAGAACACAACACAATTTGGATTTTGTCCCTGATACAGTTTATTTCTACTTGATTAACAAGTTATTCACATAGACTATAGATTTTCACATGCAATCCTTTCTGGAATAAGGCCTAGAAAATTACAGACAAAAGTAAAATTAGCATGTACAACATGTTTGAAACTTCTTCATTAATATAGTAAAAAGCAGTAATTTAAACATTCCCCAAATTACATTAAAATTGAAAATTGTTACAGCAAGCCTAAGCACAGACTATGCACAAACTCAGAAGGCTATAATTCATTATTACATGTAATATCACAACAGTGAAAAATTAATTTAAATCCTTTATAATTGAAATTTCTATGCTACTGCCTTAGAAATAAATCTTTTGGCAAGACAGATATAGAAGTGGGCATACAGAAGATAAGTTACTAATAGAATCTAATGATGTAGAAATAACCAACGATCATTTTATGCAGGTAAATCCAAATAGTTGCATATGAAATTATAAAGGAAATAGTAGCTTCCAATAAAGCTAGAGAAACAACTTCTAGTACAAAGTCTGTGAAAGAATAATCTTTGTACTGAAAGTTCAAACTACTCAACCCTTCCCCTCACTCATCACCGTGGCCCGATAAAATACACATTTAATCCCTCAGCGATCACTGTCAATGCCAACCAACTTTCAGGAAAGTAGAATGAGATGCTTTTGAGCAAAAAATATTATAACTAACTCACCTAGATCTTTTTCTACCAAAAACTCTGACAGTATTGCAGTTACCTGATATTTCTGCCTAGAATAATCTGGTAAATTATTTCCAAATTATGAAAAAAACTGTACTTTTTCCTCTATCAGCCAAATTTCTTTTTTACGGGATACTGAAATGCAACTGAGCATTCAAATATTCATTTGAAGAATTTTACTTCATCTAATGGAAACTGAAAACTCAGCAAAAAAATTCTTGGGGCAGCGCTGGGGGGATGGACACAACACAACAATTTCTTCCTATAATTACATCTACAGATTACCTAACCAGCCTGCCACTGTTCTTGGACTAAAATGAAGGATTCCAATCTCTGTTCCACAATACAGGAGAAATTATCCCAATAAACAGAGCATATTAAATAGCATCTAGAAGATTATTTGTATTCCAAGCTCCACTACCAGTTCAGATAGCTAGAATCATTCCTACTACCTCTGTAAGCTTACAGTAATTTTAAGTCTTGCTGTCTCCAACACATTCTGCTTTACCAGACATTGTTATTCATCTCGTTATAGTAGTATTAGTTATTAGTTGTTCTTGTCATCACACAATTTTAGGGGCTTCACATTATCAGTCTATGAGACAGAGATGAAACCTATGCCATAAAAGCGTATCTTAAGAGACGAAAGAATAAAAACAAGCTGCAATGGAATAACAAAAAATAAAGGTCTTCTAATTTCTCAATCTAAAAAGTAAATAAATTTAAAAGAGATTTAAAAACTCAAACCCCTCAAACTTCTTAATCTGAATACATTAACAGTTAGGTGGCTTTAAAGGAAATATTTAACACATACTACTTGCAACTCCATCATTACGAATTTTTTATGCTGCTTCCCACAAAAGTTGAAGAAGCAAAAGGATACACAATTTTGCTGGGATTCTACGTAAGTAGATAGAAAGTCTATACTGACTCTACAGCACTACACCTAAAAACCAGCGAAATTCCACAGAAAATTCACCTGTGCTAAGCATAAAACCAGTCTCTCAGCCTCCTTCACTCCCCCTATTCATCTAGAAACAAGATGCTCAGAAGGACAGTTCCTATTCCTGCTAGAAGACACAACAAATAAGCAAAAGAAAATGCTGACATCATTTTACCCCTGTGGAATTTTTAGCAACAAAAACAAAAGCAGAGGCAAATGTAGACTACGAAATTGGCATATTAAGGTAACAAGAAAAGACCAAGGCCTCAAATTTTTCCTCTTGGCTCACATACAGATCTGTTTGGCCCTTCCTTTCCTTCTGATCCCCCTGCTGATAAGCAGAAAAGCTACATGGCCATGCAGCCAATCAAAATTTGCAGAATCTGTGGTCTCAAAGAATCATTACCCCCACGGTGCACAAAACAAATGAACTGATAAAATTCTCTGACTGTACACATGGGAATATCTGCTAAGCAGAATATGGTGTGGATATAAACTGCTGATGCTTTCAATGGAGTGCACAAATCATAATTTCTCCTATAATTTTTAAGTCTTTGAAAATTAAGAACATTACAAATAAGTAGCATACTACTCATTTTATTCAAGTTACCTCATCCCCTCTTACATCTCAATGATCAAAACAGAAGAAAATGGTATCTATACAATATGCTTTATTGATTGGAAGGGAGGGGTTGTACACTACCATTTTAGCATAACCATACTGACAAGAAACAGCAGATGGAGAATTAGTACAAAATAAAATCTGTACAGTTACATGTCAAGTAACAATCAAGTTCCTTGTCATTTACTTTTGTAAGGCATATTTTTGTCTTAAGTAATAAAGAAAAATGTCAGTTTCAGACTCCCATGGATTGTAAGAAGCCTGCAATACTTCGGTTTTAAGCACTGCAGTGAAGTAGTTTGTTTTACACAATTATCTACTGAATCATCACGAGCTCACTTTTGACAGCTAAGAAACCAGATTTAATCTGCAATTCCCACTTCATCCAAGGAACATGAAAGTAATGTTTGGTGTGCAAACCTAAAAATAAAAACCTAAACACTTAAAAGGGCTTTCATGAAGAAAATCAACTACCAGTACCATAGTATCCTCTGATCCCAGGGCTATAAACTACAACCCGTATTGCTTATATACAGAAAATATCGGTGTCTTTTTATTGAAAGGACAAGTAAATCTTGCTATTTTCACGCTTCAGATCAGTATCAGGCACTGCAATAATAATGAGTTACTAAAACAAAGGCAAAGCAGAAAAAACCCCACACATTACTTTTGCTTTTCTAAAAGTTTCGTATCACGACTTAACAAATGTATACTTCTAACCAGGACGACACGAGGAGAAGGTGGAAATGAGTTTGCTGGAATGAAGTGTCAGTTTGTGTCACTTCTGCATTCAGCTGTAACCTTCGCCAAACCTTGTGGGTCGTCGTCCCCCCCCCACCCCGCCCATTGCCTACGAGAGGCTGCGGTCCTGCTGGGCCCGCCCAGGCCGAGCCCAGCGCCGAGCTGCCATAGGATGCGGTTCCCGTCACTCTCCTATCAGCCCAGCTCCTCCCCCTCCAACAGCAGCTGCCCTAGCCTTTCTATCTGCCTTTTGCCTTCAATAGGCCCCTAAAGAATAATGATGTTGGAAAGGTGGGGGGAGAGAAGGAGGAGATCTAGTCCCGCCACAGCAACCCCAGGGCAAACCTGTACCGCCCAGCTAAACCCGCGATGGTCTCCACCTGCCCCAGTCCGAGGCATTTAGACCGGTCTGCCAATTATCCCTCGCCGGTCAGCAGCCGATGGCTGCGCTTTGTACAATTACGTACAGGATGAAAGGTCACGGTGTGAGCCATACCCGCACGCCAGCCAGGCCTGCCAGCAGCCCGGGAGAGGTGCGAATGGCCCTGCCACTTCAACCTCACGGTCAGGCAGGGCAGGGGCTGCCCGGCTCACGTTCTCGCTACCCTGAGCCGAAGCGCGGCATCCTCCGGTTTCCTGTCCACTGCGCCGGGTGACATCGGCGCAGGCCAGCACCCATAGCGGGTGGGTGCTGTGTGCCGCCTTCCTCTCCCTCCTCTCCTCCCGGGCGTGACCTGGCCGGCGCCTCCCTCTCGACCCCAGGCGCAAACCGTTCACCTGACGCTGGGACCCTAGTGCCGGGATGGAGGAGCCCGGAGGAAGGTGGCGAGGGGGACCCACGACAGGAAGGTCTCAGTTCTCTGGCAGGCTCCCGGACTGGGGCACCCCGGCCGGGCCCCCGGCCCCGGCCCCGCCCCCGATCCCTGCCTCGTCGCCAGCCTGCAGCCAGCCCCCCTGCCCGGCCCCTCAAGCTCCCTGTCACCCCCTCCCCGGCCCCTCCTCCCNGCCGCTGCGCTTCCTCCTCTCTACCCCCGGCCTCCCGCACGCTCCCGCCGCGCTGCGGCAGGCACAGCCGAGAAGCTGGACGCGCCGTCCCGATAAACCGTCCTCTCAGCGCCGGCCAGGCCCGGCCCCGCAACTCCTCCTCTTCTCGGGCTGTTAGCGGAGAGAGGAAGAGAAGGCGGGCCTCCTCGGCCGGGCCCCAAGACGCTGGCCTGGCGGTCCCCAGGGGTCCAGCCCGCCCGTCCCTCAGCGCAGCGGCGGGAAATAAGAGAGAAGGCGAGGGGGGAGGCTGANCGAGGGGGGAGGCTGACTGTCGCCTCCTGGCTCCGTCCTCCTGTGGCACGGGGAAGGCGGCAAGCCACCCGCTCTCCATACATACATACATACCTACCTACCTACCTACCTACCTACCTACCTACCGCCCGCCCTACTCCTCCCTCTCCTCCCCGGGCCCGCGGCGGGTATTTACCTGCCGTGGCGGCGCAGAGCAGGGCCCTGGGGCCTCTGGCAGCCGGAGGAGGCGGCGGACTCCGTCCCGCTGCTGCCGTCCCCGAGTGAGGCGGGCGGGACGGAGCCGGGACCTGCCCTGGGAGGCGTTACGTAAACCGGCGGCGGCAGTGGCGGCTCCCAGCGCCACGGGAAGGGGGGTGGGGGGAGGAGGGCGGCCTCTTCGTCACCCGGCAACAGGACTCAGCTCCCCGGCGGACCACGCCGCAGGCTCCGCCCCGTATCCTTCCGCCCAGAGGGCGACCCGGATCCCGCCGCCCAGGCGCGCGGGTCGGGCTGTGGGGCTGCGCGNCGGCCCGGCCCCGCCCGCGTAGAGTGTGCCGCGCTGTCCGCTGGGCCGCCTGAGGAGAAAAGGGGCGGGAGAAGCGTTTGAAAGTCAGCGGCCGGATGGCGGGGAGAGCGCCTCCGAGGGCAGCCTTGGCGGCGGGCAAGGGGAGTGGCGCCGGCCCTGATGTCTCGGGGCGGGAGCCAGCATGGCCCCCTCGGGAGGGTTGGATGCGTGTTAGCGACAGCAGGAGGGAAACACCCAGGGCCGGGTCCGGAATGCGAAGGAGGAAATGGGGGATAATGATGGAGCGTGGCGGTGTTTGTAATGTGTGGTCGTTTTGAAATCCTGAAACATATCTAAGGGCAAGGTTAGCAAATAAAAGTTTATTTTGCTGTTAAATCAAAGCCCGTCTTGAAGGAATGTCGTCTTTTAGAAAACTGATGCTACTGAAAGTCGATTTTAGTAGTTGAGCTCCTCAGGAGCTGGGAAAATTTTATTCCCGCGTATACAATGCCAGCTTAACCAGAACTGTTTACACAGCCGTGGAGTAATGTAAGAGCAACATTTTTAGCATAGTAGATGGGTGAAAATGGGGTACTGTAAGACTGAAAATAAGACACACCAAAGTACTAATTAAGCATCTTAATTGGGAAAATAATAATCCCCTTTTTAGGTGTACACTAGCACCTCACATTTCTCAAATACATGAACACATACGGTCTAAGGAAACTCAATACTATGTAAAATGTCAAAGTAAGTCTTCTGCCTGTGTGTAATCCTAAAGGTTTTCTTCCTTTCATTCATTGCTAAATGTGTGGCTCCTAGAGTTCCAAAATGCAGTATGTAATCTACATTGGCTAACTTCTCTTTCCTCTTTGCAAACAACATAGTCACTGGAACCAAGCTCTTCCTTAAAAGATGATCCCTCCCCNGCCTGTATATAAAAATACATCTCATAAGAAACATGGAACACAAGCCAAGATAGTAAGCACTGCCTCCCAGCCTCTCTACTCATTTCCAGATACAGGAGAAGCATTACTCTTTTGTTTTAGCTAGGGTTCACCTTTTTTGAACATTCTTAGCATCTAATATAGTAATAAATTTGATTTAGTCAAAAGTTAAATATTGCAGGATTGTGTAACTACTTGAGCTACCAATGTTCTCTTGAACGCTGCCAAGGCAATAATTGATGTCACATGAACGTAGAGTTAATCAGTTTGGCTTTCTACAAACCTTGGAGGAATATTATGGGAAAGCTCCAAGGAGAAAGCAGTGCTTTAAACCCCATGATATAAGGGCAGTGTTGTTCTCTGAACCATTTAATTCAGTTCAAGTTATTTTCTTGTTATGAAAAGGTGAAACTGAAAAGCTTTGGGGGGAAAAATCCTGCTGACTGTTTTTCTGCTGAGTCATTCCACTGGTTTATCAGAAGCATTTCACCAACACTGTAATACAACTCATGCCAATTGCAATCAAATCTCCTTTTGTTCATGAGCTCGGAATCTGAATTCCCCTTTTCAAGGTAGAAATAAAATATAGCAAAATGTGGGACACCTGGGATTTGTCTGTAATAACAACTGGCACCAATTTAAATCAATCTCTATTCAGTCTTCTGAACATATTCTCAATGTATTAGCAACGTATATCACTAATATGAATGCACTCTACCGTGTTTCACTCTCTTTATTTTTTTTTGTCTCTGAAAGCTCTATAGAAGGGACAGATGCTCAGAACATCAGTGATCTCCTAATGGAGCAAGTCAGAGCAGGAAAGTCAATGGCAGCTTATTCTGAATATTCATGTAGCTGCTGTGTGACATTTTGAATTGACAGTTGTGGTTTTGTGGTCAGATCTCAGGAATCCTGACTGTGGAATTTTTTGTTTTCCTGCTGTTTTTTGCTGGGATTTATTTTCCCAACAGCCAACACAATTCTGATCTCCATTTGGCAAGCATTTCAGAAACAGCTGGTACCTGACCATATGTCGTGCTGGCATTGCTGTGAGCTTATTTCCCACTTGTCCTCCTGGTCAATCAGAGCAGCTCCATGTGCTGAAGGACAGCTGGTCCCTTGGCATGCAAAGCAGCTAATGAACTTTTCCTCCAAAAAGCCGTAGGGGTAGAATGTTCTAACTCCAATCAGAGGCTTTTGCTTTCTGAACTGCTATCAAAGATGGAAGTTCTCTATGGGAGCCCAGTTTGTTACCCCTGTTTGACAACCTATGCACAGTGAGAACTAGGTGGGTGTGCACTGTAGGTGACAGCAATTGTTTGGAAAATCAAGACTAAATGATCTGTGCTGAAAAGAATGCTAAACCACATGTGAGTGACCAATGGGACTTGTGCCTTTAGCTGTCAGCCTCAGCAAGCATCCCTGTTTGCCTTTTTTATTCTGACCCCTGCTAGGAAGAGTCTCCAATAAATTTCTAAAAATGTATCAATTTTACTATATAATATTTTTTTCCTATTAAGGAACATAGTGCAAGAGAAACTGCAGTATTATATAGCCTTGGCTTTTAAGCATTTTATTGTCAGCCTACTTCCTTAAAATGGTTCAGTTCATAATATTCCTTAAAATTTCCTGCTAGGTGCAATAGAAAAATCCTGATTTTCCCTGAGTAGGGGTTCTGTATCAGTTAACTTTGAAAGTCATGATAACCTATCACTAGACAGTCCTCTATTC
This sequence comes from Galbula dea, assembly GCA_013399015.1. NCBI lineage: Eukaryota > Metazoa > Chordata > Aves > Piciformes > Galbulidae > Galbula > Galbula dea. Next base: position 437,578 of record VWZX01000711.1, read on the forward strand.
TTCACACTTCATAAACTGTTCTTATGAGATGCTTGATAGAAACAATCTGCCCATTCAGCGTTTTAGAAATTGAGATAGGCAACATTCATGAGGGAATAAATGTAGTTTAAGAGCAAAAAAGATAATCTTATTGTGCAGGATCTAAACATATACATAATTTCATTACCAAATGGATGGAACTTAATGTAAGGTGAAACAAGGAACATCCAACAGATACATAATGTGTTTTATTGGATACCTAGATGTAGAGCTTCAGAAGTATATAATTATCTCTTTGAAACTACTTTGCTTAATTGCATGAAGGCTTGCATAACTTTTTTTACTACGTTTCATGGTCCATTTCAGGTTTTGAGCAAAGACTCATGCAAAGCGTTCACACCTCCCAGAAGTAAGAACTCAGTTCAAGTGACACATTCAAAAGGCATTCCTTGGCACTAGATCAGGTTTCGGATTCCTTTTTACTGATCCCTCTTTCCTAATAATATCCCTGCACAGTGAAAATGTAAGCTGCAGATACCAACAGCATCAGAGGGCCACTTTGTCGTCAGCATCAAGGACCTCATCTACCTCAATGAATGGAAAATAACATTAAATTTTAGTAGGATCTGCGTTAGGTCACAGTTGGACCTTTTTCCTTTCAGACTTTTCTCTCAACAGGTTCCAATATCTTTAATGGCAACACACTAGTGTGGTGAGTTTGAAGAATCTGAGTCACTTGAAAAATCAGTTATATAATTCAAAGTAAAATTATTTTCTGTTTCAATACAACTCTACCACTATAACCACAAAAATATATTTTTGCTTTCTTTGAACATGAACTGCACATGGGATACTGTTACAGAAATGGCTGCCTGAGCTGCTCTGAAACAAGAGTGTCTGGACTTGGTGTATTTCTTTGGGACCTCATTTTTTTAAAAGTTACTCTGCTTCAGTGAACTCTTACCCTTTTCATCCTCCAGCACTTGCAGTTGGGAAATCCTAATAATACCTTGAGAAACCTTTGGGAAGACCAAAGTAATACATGAACAGGACTCTTGCATGTTACGATGTGCATGAAACACCTGATGTCTACCATAAGAAATACTCAGAGAAGATGTGAAAGAACCACAGTAAATGCCTACACCAGTTTGGGCAAACAGCCAAGCAGTACAAAGGGAAGCAAAAAAAAAAAAAAAAGAAAGAAACTGAAAGTTTTACACCACATAATGAATGATGTAAAGGTCCCAAGTACCTAGATACAGTATTTGAAACAATAAACCAAGGAACAGCTTTCACTACTGCTATAAAGACAAGACTACAGAAAGTACAGTGTTATAAAAATAAAATAATTTCCATAAGTGATTAAGTACCAAGCAAGTATTACATGTGATTGCATTTTAAGGACTGTTAGTCACCATAAAATATACCAATGTCTCAAAATTTGATCTTTTTTTTTTTTTTTGTAAAGCATATGTAGAAGAATTTGATGTTATAATGAGGTACTAATTTAATTGCATTGTATTTGTTGCTACATCAGCTATTGTCAAGCTATTAAGTTAATTACATGTTAAATTTTAAACTAGATTAAACACATTATGACATCTGTTTTTTCCTATTTACTACAACATTCTAGAATTACCATGTTGGAAATGTCTGAGGTTTTGGCAGCTTGCTGTCTTACAAATAGTTCATGAATACAATTAACCATCCTTGAGTAGCCTGCAGCATCAGTATCCAATCCTTGCCTTACTTGTCAGAAATACAATCATTGTTCCAGACTAATTCCACCAAATGTTGAGTTTTTTTCATCTACTGGCCATATTCTCAGCCAGTGAAAACCTTGAAAGCAGGGTTGATCATTTTATACTCACTGATGATCTAGCCACAGATTTTAGTATATCTTTTAGTATATTCATTCCAACTTTGTTAATGATCTATATGAAACAAAACATGAAAGAAACACTTGAAATTGTATCAAGTTCTTAAAGTAATTGCATTGAAGGTATCATTCTTTTCCTAAGTGTTTTTTAAACATGATATTCTGTTGCATACCTTAGAAGAAAAGATCCTTTGTCTATTAATGGCTTATTGTCCTGGCACTTTGACGTTATGCTTTAACTGATCAGAAAAGCTTTCTTATCTGATCCCATGGTAAAGAACTGCAAAGCAAAAAGAGTGCATGTTTTCAGACACTTAAAAAAAAAAAAAATTGAAATCTGTGGCAGCTAAGGGAATCTGTATGTATGACTTAAAGGCTGAAACTAACTTATGTTTATTCTATATATATATACATATTGTGTGTATGAACAACTATGTGGGAGCAGAAGGAAAAATGGTCATTGCTGTTTTCTGATAGACCTGGTAAGCTGGGAAGTGCTGCCATTAAAAATAACTAATACCAGAGATATCAAATAATGAAGTATGGAATGAATTGTCATGCAGACAATATTCTCTTCAACATCTTTATTAATGACATAGCCAGTGGGATTGAGTACACCCTCAGAAAGTTTGCAAATGACACGAAGCTGAGTGGTGCAGTTGATACACCAGAGGAACAGGATGCCATCCAGAGGAACTTGGGCAAACTCGAAAAGTGGGCCCGTGAGAACAGTATGAGATTCAACAAGCCCAAGTATAAGGTCCTGCACTTGGGTCAGGGCAATCCTAGGCATGAGTACAGTCTAGGAGATTAAATCATTGAGAACAGCCCTGTGGAGAAGGACTTGGGGGTCATGGTGGATGAAAAGCTGGATATGTGCCAGCAATGTGCACTTGCAGCTCAGAAAGCCAACTGTATACTGGGCTGCATCAGGAAAGGTATGACCATCAGGCCAAGGGAGGTGATTCTGCCTCTCTACTCTGCCCTCATGGGACCCCCCCTGGATTATTGCATCCAGTTCTGGGGTCCTCAGCATAAGAAAGATGTGGACCTGTTAGAGTAGGTCCAGAGTAGTGCCACAAACATAAAGTAGGGCTGGAGCACCTCCCCTGTGAGGACAGGCTGAGAGAGTTGGGATTGTTCAGCCTAGAGACGAGAAGGTTCTTGGGAGACCCTATAGCAGCCTTCCAATAGCTAAAGAGGGCCTATGAAGGTCTGATAAGGCACATGGAGGACAGGGAGGTGATCAGAGACAGACAGCATGGCTTCACTAAGGGCAGATCCTGCCTGACAAACCTGGTGGCTTTCTATGATCCTGTGACTGCCTTGGTGGACAAGGGACGACCTGTGGATGTGATCTATCTGGACTTTTGTAAGGCCTTTGACACAGTCCCCCACAACATTTTACTGGCTAAGTTAGAGAACTATGGATTTGATGGGTGGACTGTTCAGTGGGTAAGGAATTGGCTGGATGGTCGCATCCAGAGGATAGTAGTCAATGGCTCAAAGTCCAGATGGAGACCAGTGACAAGTGGTGTCCCTCCGGGGTCCGTACTGGGACCTGTCCTATTTAATATTTTAATAAACGATATCGACAGCGGGATCGAGTGCAGCATCAGCAAGTTTGCTGATGACACTAAGCTGTGTTGTGCTGTTGATAAGCTGGAGGGGCGGGATGCCATCCAGAAGGACCTGGACAGGCTGGAGAGGTGGGCCCAGATGAACCTCATGAGGTTCAATAAGACCAAGTGCAAGGTCCTGCATCTGGGGCGAAATAATCCCCGCTATCAATACAGGCTGGGGGACTAGGAGCTGGAGAGCAGCCCTGCAGAAAAGGACTTGGGGGTGTTGGTTGATGAGAAGCTAGACATGAGCAAGCAGTGCGCGCTGGCGGCCCAGAAGGCAAATTGCATTCTGGGCTGTATCAAGAGAAGCCTGACCAGCAGATCGAGAGAGGTGATTCTGCCACTGTACTCTGCTCTGGTGAGACCTCATCTGGAGTACTGTGTTCAGCTCTGGAGCCCTCAACACAGGAAGGACATGGACCTGCTGGAGCGGGTCCAAAGGAGGGCTACAAAAATGGTCAGTGGGCTGGAACACCTTCCCTATGAGGATAGGCTGAGAGAACTGGGATTGTTCAGCCTAGAGAAGAGAAGGCTTCGGAGGTTCCTAATAGTCACCTTCCAGTACCTGAAGGGGTCATATAGAAAGGCTGGGGAGGGCCTGTTTACAAAGGCCTGTAGTGATAGGACAAGGGGTAATGGATTTAAATTAGGGAAGAGTAGGTTTAGATTAGATATTAGGAAAAAGTTCCTTACCATGAGGGTAATGGAACATTGGATCAGGTTGCCCAGGGAGGTGGTTGAGGCCCCGTCCTGGAGTTGTTCAAGGTGAGGCTGGACAGGGTGCTCGGTAACCTGATTTAGTTGGGGATGTGCCTACTCACTGTAGGGGGGTTGGACTAGATGACCTCTAAGGTCCCTTCCAACCCTGATAATTCTATGATTCTATGAAAGGGGGGGAGAGAGACCCTTTACCCAGGTATAAAGCAACAGGACAAGGGGGAATGGCTTCAAACTGAAGGAAGGAAGATTTAGATTGGATCTTGGGAAGAAATTCTTTGCCCAGAGGGTGGTGAGGGACAGGAACAGTTTGCCCAGAGAGGTTGTGGCTACCCTGTCCCTGGCAGTGTTCAAGGCCAAGTTGGATGTGGCCCTGGGCAACCTGGTCTAGTGGATGGCATCCCTGCCCATTGCATGGGGGATGGAGCTAAATGATCTTTAAGGTCCCTCTCACATTCTGAAGTCGAAGAGGTTGTGAAATAAAGAAATGGTTTAGCCAGCTTCTCCAGGTGTAGGGAAGAAAAAGGCTATTTCCCATAAGAAAGCAATGTGTTTTGTTTTCTCTGAGGCTGGTTGTAAGCGCAGGCAGAGCTAAATTATGAACCTACTGTGATCAGATGACACAAGGAGGAGACACTAAAGACAAAGCTAATCCAGTGATGGTGTATCAAAGGAGGATATTAAATGCCAGGTTTGGGCTACAACTGCAGATCACAGATGTATAATCCTATGAGATGAATTTCTTGGACTTAATTTGTTAAAGGGGTAGAATGAATCCAGTAACTTTAAATAAGAGAATAATTTATTTTTCAGAACAAATATTTTCTTCCTAAATGTCAATGTCAATATTCACAGTGATGAATAAGGACTGACAGTCAAGGGCATTGCTTTCTGGCTTGTTACAATGTTTTGATTTTACAGATTTTTATTCCTGGGAGCCTACTTTCATAGATGCATGTGCTTCTGTACGTTGGACAGTACTTCACTGCAAAGTTTTTCAAGGTAGGAAACAAGCTGAAAATTCCATGCTTCACTGTAGTGCATAAAAATCATTTCTGTATCTGGCAATGCAGCATTGCTGTGCCAAAAAATTTTATGGCTGTATTTCTTCCACAATCAATGAAAAACTATAAACCTCTGTAAAAAAGGGACTTAGAGCACCTGTATGGGGCACTGGCTTCTTTGTTGTATCTGCCTAGAGCTGCCAGCTAACCCAGAACTCCTCTATGCTGAAATGGAGAGCTGCTTAGAGCTCATCAGTGGAAAACACTGTTGAAAACCACCTGAAGAGTCAGAAGTTTCAGCTTGGCCAGAAACAACACCAAGATCTTTTTACAAGCAAGTAGGGGCTGTGAGGCCCCCTCTTCACATCTGTGTGACTGCATTTTCATCTCTTCTCACCCCCCAGAACCAGTGTGGCCGCATCCAGGTTTCCTATCAGAGGTGCTTCTTGGCATGTGCTTTCTCTAGATGATGCTAGGTAGCTGTTATCAGCCATCTGTGCTGACAGTTATGTACTACATATTCCTGTGTTAGGTCTATACCCTGGTCTTTTATATGTCACTGTAAACATAACTTCAGAGTTCAAAATACTGTTCTGTGTCTTTAGAGCAGGCAGGTACCAGTGGAGGGTGTAGTTGTGGCAGTGCTGTGCATGGTGATCTATTGATACATGCGTTTGTCTTGGAAGACAGAAATGTTTCTTCTAGGACTTTTTTTTCAGTCTTGAGTAAGCTAAACCCACTGTTTCTGATTTTCAGAAGGAATGAGCAAATGGTGGAATGCCCTAGGATGCAGGCCACTCTCTATCCCTCTTGTTTCAACTAGGTTATTGTTCAGAAAGGAAAGGCAGAACCAAGAATACAAAACCAGATGCAAGCTCCCTATATCTCGTTGCTGAAGATACTCCTTTGAAATGAAAAGTTTGAAAGTCTTGGATTTCAAAGTCTATTTCCACTTACAGGTATGCAGTTTACCCAATTCTATAATGCAAAGTGTAAAAACTACATTTATCTCATGAGTGAGTTACTGAGAGTTAAAGAGGAGAAGGGATGTGGACCTCATCCTCAGCTGGTCTCTACACTGCTGGTTAGAGAAGTCTTCTGGGAGAGCTTACTCCACAGGCAGGATAAAAACACTATTGTCATATGGGAGTACTAAATGGATTTTGAGCTAAATTCAGTGCTATTCATGGATGCTAGGTGTGGGAATGGGCTCTCTCAGGATGAGTCTAGGCACTTCTTTCTCAGTTACAGTTTTAAGAGTTCAGTTTGGGATACTTTTAAGTATGTGTGTGGGTCTGTAGAAAATTTTGCAGTTCAGCATGGAACCTCTAGGTAATTTTAAACTCTTCCATGGATAATAGGTGACCTGAAGCTCTCTTGGATTTTAGGCAGCATGCAAATTGGAGCTATTACAAATGTAGTAGAAAGACCGACGAGCAGAGGTGGGCTCTTATAACTGAAATGTGTTATTTGCTCTCTCATTTTCAAGACATGCACATTTGGGACAGTAAAGAAGGCAGCTTCCCTGATTACAGTCACTCAACTTGTGAATGAGGACCTAAATTCACGTAGTTTGTATTCAACTCCTTAAGGTATTTGATACTTTTTCTGTGCAGTGTTTCTTCTGTGAATTAGGTTAACCATATCCATGATACTTGTCTTCGTGTTCCTTGTTTCATATATTTACTACCATCTGCTAGAGTAACAATGCAGAGAAAGTGAGGTTTTCAGCTGCAATTTCTTACCGAAGAACTCATTAACTGACTTTTCTACACAGTCATTGCTTGGCATTATTCATGACAAGGGAGTTTTGAAAACTGTTACATGAGCTAGTGGCAGAAAGAAGTGCTTCCAATGTACATTAAAAGTGCTTCCCCATTTGTTTTACAAAGAAAACCTTAGCCATAACTCAGCTGAAATTTAATAACTGCCTGGTTTCTCTGCTGTTAGTGGTCTCATCCAAAACTGATGATAAGTGCTTACATTTTTCTGTGACTGGTCTCAAAATTTGAGTGTGTGATTGTTTGCATCAACCATCCTGCTTTCTGTGGTTACCTGAGATGATAACAGGCTTCCATGATTTGTTAATTTATTTGTTTTTTTTACCCATAGATGCAGAGAACATTTTACCTGCATACCTTTCTCTGGCTCACCATCCCATTTCAGGAGTTCACCTGAGGCATGTCTGATGTGGGGCAGCCAGGTTTTGAGCTTAAGTAGTGGAACATTAAATTGAAGTAATTCTTTGCTTGTGATGTTGATATTTTTGGGAGGGATTTTTTTAATTCTGTAATGATTTGGTTCTCCAGTGCACTCCTCTTATTTTCCATGGTAGTAGGTATTGTAATGTCAGCTGGTAATATATTCCTTTGGCATACCCGTCATTTGCATGCACAGAAAGCACTGAAGGTGCTCATTGTTTTCAGCTAACAACTAATCTTGTTCCCACTTAATTTGAAATATATTGTCCTCTGTGTATCCTAATTTTGGCTTTTAGAGTTACTTGTCTCATTGGATTTGGATTACACTGCACTATGTTTTAATACATCATATTTAAAACCCACAAGATAAAACATCACAATAAATATATATGTAGATATAATTGCAATGGAAACATTATGGCAGCTAGGGAAGTTGACATGATTTTTCACCTGTCAAGAGTACATCACCATAGGCACTGTGGACAGTATGGTGCTGCTCCATTGAGTAGAAGCTCAGTCTTTCCACTAGTCTCATCAGGCTCTCAGCCTTCCCAGGGCTGAAGAGATGTTCTACCATGTTCTACCTTTCTGCATTCACACACAACAGAGGCAGAGCTCTCTACAAGTAGGCTCTTGTGGTAGTATTGTTGCAGCAGCAACCTGTTCTCAGAAGGAGCTCAGAAAGTTTATGAGAAGTTCATGCACCTGCATTCTCCACTTTTTTAAGCCTGAAAACACCAGTCTGTGCTTGTCAAGTGAAGACAAACCATTTCTTCATATGGAAGCAACAATATCTACTGAGATTCATGCACCTTCTGAATTAGTAATTTCCTTTAATCTCCATTCTAAGATTGTACAAGATCTTAATGACAGTATGAAAGGAAATGTTTTGTGGGCTGTATTTGGCTTGCATGACACCCACGGTACTGTATGATATTTGCAGACAATATCAATTTCTGTTTGCAGTGGCTAAAGATCTTGGTAAGAGATTTACCTAATGCCAATTAAAAAAACTTTATAATAATAAGTTATTATGTCTTTGGGAAAATTTTACCACATAAAACTATGAATACTCCTTTTGTCTTGCATAAAAGCTGTTTCTTTTACTTCCAGTCCTTTTCCACGTGACATCAGATGATCAGAAAAGCCATTTGTACATTACAATATAAGGGAGTCCACAAGAGATCACAGCAGAATCTATTTCTATTATTTCTATTTCATTTCTATTTCTTCTATTATTTCTATTTTTTTCTGTTAGAAAACCTGCTTCTGAAGATAAAGCATTAGTTAAACAATAGTTAAAAATCAGTTAAAACAATTTCCCTGTTTTCCAGTAGGGAACATACCCTGTAAGTCCCAATGCCTGGAAGGGCTCTGGGGAAGGACACCATACAAGCTCTGCCACTCTTTGACAAGGTATAGCAAATGTATAAGATTCTAATAGTTTCCCACCTCCAGCATGCTGACAGTTCACTTGTAGACTTCTTGAAAGCACCAAATAACAATAATGCAGCCAATTTTTCAGTTTAGCAAAATGTCAGAGAAGACACTATACAGAGATTAATCTATGTTTACCTGCTAATATACACAAATCCCTTACTTCTTTAGGAAGAGGAAAATACTAGTGTTGCAAAATTTGTTGGACACGTTGTTAAAAGAAAAAGCAGAAACCCATAAATGTACATGTATGTGCTCATATATATTCATGTCTACAAATAATACTGTTTTTTTCAGGTAGGAGTGCTGAATGGTACATCTCTGCATTTCTCAGTATAATTGTATATCCTCTCCATGCATGTTTCAAGAGATCTTGAAGGTGAATGATAAGGGAATGTGAGTTGTGGAGCACTGAGATAGTGGCAAGAGTCACCTGCAGGGTATGGAAAAGGTGGAGTTACCAAACTTACTACATCAGACTTCACAAAAGTTGAATACTGAAGTTGTCTCAGTGTTATTTAATACATTTTCCAGTGACTCATGATCTCTTAGATCTCTTCTGGTGGATTGTGTGGAGGCTGTGTCCCAGTCACAGGGAAATACTGGCTTACTGTGGTACATATTCCTTCGGGAATGCTTGTTGTTAAGCTGCTCCTTTAAACACTGAAGTGTAGGCTAAGCCTTAAATGTGTGCTGAGATCTTGATTTCACTGGGATTTAATCACTGGTTAAAGTGGTTTCCTAAGTTAAGGCCGGAAAGACAGAGAATTTACAACTAATTGAAGAGGAAGAATGCAGCCTGTTAAGATCCTAGACTGCTCTCATCCTCCATGTACATGATAAATGAATATAATTTTCATACAAATTTGGGCAAAATTAGAGCTTTTTAAAAACATTCATAATTTGCATGGGGTTTTCAGATAACTGCATGGGACAAGATGAAGGGACACTGGCAGGAGATTTGTAAGAGAAGGGAGTACATCAGAGTCTGCCTCTGATATTCTTTGAACAGAGAAGTCATTGAGTTTGGAGAATTTGTTCAAAATTCATCCTTAACAAAAGTGATTTGGACAGGCCAGAAGATGCTGGGATGATAACCAAGAGATGCTTAATAACACAAAAGCTATCCATGTATATCATGACATACATCCTGACAAACAGCTTAGTAAAACTGATACTGATAAAGCCAATGGGCTCTAGGTTACCCGTATTCCAGACTATACCTTTAAATGCCCAGGAGTTGGACTTGGTTATCCTCCTCTGTCCCTTCCAACTCAGAACTTTCTATGATTCTATGAGTCTATGAAATATTGGAGAGATTTACAAGGAATTAGAGAACAAACCATTTTCACATGTGGAAAGTTTCTATCTTACAGAAAATAATAATGTATTATTACAATTCAAAGAGTCAGTGCCATATAAAGAAAATTTCTTAGGTACACCAAGAACACAGAAAATACAAAACCAGTAAAGTATTAGTCTGTTATGAAATGTATTAAATAATTTGGTGAATATTGAGATATATACTTTAGATTATTTCCTGTGCTGTATCAAGAAAAATACCATAATATAAACATTTCAAATATAAAATGTGTAATTAATATGCATAAATTTAGCTAGTATATAAAAAATAAAGACAACTGTAAAAGAGAAATACAGACAATTTCAGTTAAGCAAGAGTAGCTATTCTCCTACAACTAGTATACAAAGAGCTGAAACTATTTTCTGTTCCTTTATTCCATTTTAATTCATTTTATATTTGATACTTTACAGAACAAAAGCAGTAAAACTGACAAAACCCATGATCTGACAGTGAAGGAACATGCTGCCTGGAATGTACGTATGGGAACACCTAACAATATGGTGTGACTACATCAGTAGACAAGGGAAGAGCTATGGTTGTTATCTGTCTGAACTCTCACAAGGCCTTTGACATGATCCCCCACAACATCCTTTTCTCTAAATTGGAGAGATATGGATTTGATGGGTAAACTTTTTGGTGGATGAGGAATTGATTGGATGGTGGTATCCAGAGGGCAGTAGACAAGAGCTCGATGTCCAGATCACAGAATCACAGAACCACAGAATGTCAGGCATTGGAAGGGACCTCAAAAGATCATCTAGTCCAACACCCCTGCCAGAGCAGGTTTCTTCCCTAACCAGGAATTGAACCTGGGCCCTGGTGGTGAGAGCACTGAATGGAGATCATTGACAGGTGGTGTCCCTAGCGGGTCTGTACTGGGATCAGTGCTGTTTAATATGTTAATCAATGACATAGATGGTGGGATCAAGTGCACCCTCAGCAAATTTGTTGACACACCAAGCTGAGTGATACAGTTTACACACCTGAGGGACAAGATGTCATCCAGAGTGACCTGGACAAGCTTGGGTAGTGGGCCTGTGTGAACCTCATGAGGTTCAACTATGCCAATTGCTGGGTTAGGGCAATCCTTGGTATCAATACAAGCTGTAGGATGTAAGGATTAAGAGCAGCCCTGCAGAGAAAGACTTAGGGGTACTGGTGGATGAAAAGCTGGACTTGAGTTGGCAAAGTGTGCTTTCAGCCCAGAAAGCCAACCATGTCCTGGACTGCATCAAAAGAAGCACGGTCAGCAGGTCATGGGAAGTGACTCTACCCCTCTGCTCTGCTCTGGAGAGACCCCACCTGCAGTGCTGTGTCCAACTCTGGAGTCCTCAGTAGAAGAAAGACACAGACCTGTCATTTTTAACCTAAAGGAGCGTCATTCAGACTAGATATAAGGAAGAAATTTTTTTACAATGCTGGAAACATTGGCACTGGTTGCCCAGAGAGAGGTAGTAGATACTCGCTCTCTGGAAACAATCCAGGTCAGGTTGGACAGGGCTCTGTGAAACCTGATCTAGTTGAAGATGTATCTGCTTACTGCAGGGAGATTGGACTAGATGACCTCTAAAGGTCACTTCCAACCCAACCCATTCTATGATTGTATGATTCTGTGATACCAGTTCTGGTGCTGAAAATATTTTGACATATGAAGTTTTATTTCCACATGTGAGACTTTTTGTAAAAGATGTGCCACATGCCAGGTAATTATGTAAACCAAAATTTTTATTCTCCCCCTCTTTAATTGTAGTAAGTTTACTACTCAGATACAGCAAGAAACACTTGGCTCTGAATCCTGGCTTAGTTAGTTAGATCCCATGTCTGTGTACTATTTTCTTTTTTCCTAACTTTCAGTAAATCCTCCTCAGCAGCCACTCGGTGCATGATGCATTCAGTTCAGTACTTCATGTGATATATCTGGTTATAGTGTCAGAAACAAGGGTAGTTGGTAATTCAGCCTAATGGAATTACTGGTAGCAATTGGTAACGGAGTTACTTGCAGCAATTTCTCTATAAATATTTAATCAGGGGAATCTTCAAAAAGAGATAGTGTTACTGAGCAGACTGATTGTGTCCATTTGGGTGCTTGAGATAATAAACAGGAATAAAATGTTTTATTGAAGTATTCTGTATGAAAATATGCATTTTCTGTAACATGAAATTGAAAAATCACATTCAATAATATGAAGCTTTGAACTTCATTTGAAATCTGAATTCAGATTTGGATTCAAAAGTATTAAATTACCTATTAAGCAATCAAAGCTGAAATTTCTGTCTTTAATGGTGGTTATTGTACACGAGAAGGTGTAGAAGCTAATAACAATTCCACCCAACTAACATTTATTTGTCATCACTATTTCTCAAGTGCTTTTCAAGTTGACCTTCTCTCATTTTGTAAAGGAAGAAACTGAGACACTGTTACCTTTACACAGACAACTTTACCAAAGGTTTCACAGCAGGCCAGAGGCAGGGTCCCAAGCAGAAGCCCAGTCTTTGCCAGCTGGTCCAGCTGTATGTCCACCAGTGATAACTGGAAAACAAAAATCTTTGGAGAGTGTTAACCAGCTTCCACCCTAATGTGTGTTTCTTATTCGTATGTATGCATTACTTTCTCTGACTGGAAGAACAAGCAAAAATCCCTTCAGTTTTCATGATGAGAAACTGGAACATTACAGTAAAATTAATGCTGGCAGAAACATTTATCCCTCAATGACCTTTTACTGTTTTCTTAAATGAGCAGCTTCTCTCCCTCCAGCCATAGTGATTCTCTGCTCCTGATTCAAGTACTTTTACAGGCAGTTGCTGAGTGAATACATTGCATTTCACTGAGTTGCAAATACTGGTTAGGTCACAAGATGCTCAGGCATAAAAGGCTCTATCCTAAACGCTGGGCATTTGCACTAGTGTTTTGTTAAATACAGAGTCTGGTCTCTTCATACATTATATAACAATTTAACTATGCTGTCTGAGCAGTGTCATTTTTTATAACTCTTTAATTATACTATTTAAAATGATGCATGTTTAAACTGGTATGAAGGTGTTTTACACTGCCACTGGTTCTGTCCTTTGCTAAGGAAAAATAAACTATTCTGGTATGGCTCCTCCTGAACTGGAGAGGTACAGCTTTAACTGCAGTAATGTTGTTAGGTCAGCACAACTTTCTATTGTAAACAAAGTATGTTGCATGGCTAGAGCTAGATTACTCAGTTTTTCAAAAGGTCTGCCTGCAGAATATTCACAACCAGTGTAACTAGTTGTGGTTTAATAAATACTAATACTATGCGTCTAATTACAACAGTTCATCTCGGCATTTCCTGCCTGCCTCTCACGGAATGACTAAGCGCTTCTCGTCTCACCACCGAGCCAATTACTGACTACAGCCTGTTATTAGGGGCAGCTCTGCATAATTTTCACAATTATAATAAATGTCATTTCATAGTTGTGGACTGCCAATGAGTGAGCACTGTCCATCTAGAAGAATACTGCCCACAATCACTTTCAGGGGCTGAGAGAGGCAAATGTTTACCCACAGAAACAGCTTTTCTGACCACGAATACTCCCCTTGATTTCAAAGGGATTAAGCCTGGTAGTTAAGTATTTGCAGAATCAATGCCTTAATCAGCATGCTTAAATGTTTAATTTTGCTCTCTCCAAACGTGTTTGCGGGATGCTAAAGCAGTCTCATGATTCCACATATGCAGGTTAACTCCTCTTCTGGAACTGCATTTCAGTTTTAAAACAGGTCAGGCAAGCAAAACTCACTATTACGCTTACTCCAAGATGTGTTTTGTGGTGGACGCAGTGGTCAGAATGTCACACAGGCAAATACACCAGTAGAAATGTGCAAATAATCAAATTGCAAAGTTCCAAAATCTCACTAAATAGTGAGATCTAGAAATTGTGGGTTAGATTTATTGCTAGAATGAACAGACACTGTTTACCAACATCTAAGGCTAAGGTAAAATGAAAAAAATTGAGAAGAAAATAGGGCTTTTATCCAAAGAATATTTACATTACTATATTTTTTTACCTGCTTTCCCCTCTCCTTCTTTTAACGTGTAGCTGACTGCATGTTAAATGACTCTCTGTTTCTGCCCTGTGGTCTTGCTGTCATCTTTTCCTGTCTATGCCCTTTTCATACTTCTGCACAGCGCTAGATCCAGCACTAGTTTTGCCTTCTACTAAATCTGTGGGGTTTTTTGAGTGCTTTTCTCTGCCAGAAAGTTGATTACAGAACTCTGACTCTACTTGTTTCGCCCTAATGCTTAATCCTTTACAGATCACTAAAGAGTTTATCCATAGAGGTGCTCACTTTCCCTCTTGTAAGAGGAAATGCCCTTAAAGGTGTCTTGAGCTCTTTCCAAGGAGCTCTGAGAAGGTAAATAGCATGTGTGTGCTATTCACATTGATCAGCTTCAAATTTTGCATCTAATTCTTGGTTTTGCTCATTCACAAAGCCTGCCTGTGACTGTGCACTTGCAAATTCAGTCTGGCACCTGATAGTTGGCTCTGTAGATTAGAAATTCAGATGTAGGTGACAGCTGCATCCATACCAGAACTCCACCTCTGTGCAACCATATGTGTTGCCCCTGCACTCCAAAAAGTGAAGATGTACTTGATATACAGCACCTGAATTATGAGCACAGTTTTGTATTTTGGCAGCATGATTAGAAATACTCATTTTGTAGAGAACTAGTTTTCTACAAAATGTTGGAAAGAAAGTAAAGCTATCCTACAGCAGTTATATATCACATAAGCTTAATTATGTCTTTGCTCTGTGAACTGTCATAATTAAAATCTAAACCACAGTACAATCAATTCATGTTGCCATTGCTTTCACTGAGGTATGCACATAAATAAGAGTATAGGGAGAAGCACTAAGTATATGTGATGAGGCTAATGAAGCCTTTGATAATGCTTCACTTGGTATTTTCATAGCTGAGGTACATTTAGGTACTGATAAATATCATTTAATGTTATTAAATTAATAATTAAAAATGGCAACTGCTTACTAGAAGTAGTTCAGTAGAAAAACTGTTTGAAGATTATAGAATGTAAAAAAGCATGAGTCAACAATGTCATACTGCTACACAGAGGTAAACATCCTATGAGAATGTCTTAGGAATCATGGTATTGTCAGAATTGGAAGGGACCTTAAAGATCATCTAGTTCCAATCCCCCTGCCTGACAGGGACACCTTCCACTAGATCAGGTTGCCCACAGCCCTATCCATCCTTGCCTTAAAAGCTTCCAGGAATGGGGTTTCCACAACCTCTCTGGTCAACCTCTTCCAGCGTCTCACCACCCTCACAGTGAAGAATTTCCTTGTAATATCCACTCTAAACCTACCCTCTTCTAGCTTGTATCCATCCCCCTATGTTCAATCACCACCTGACCTCCTAAAAAGTCGCTCATCAGCTTTCTTGTAGGCCTCCTTCAGATACTGGGAGGCCACAATAAGGTCTCCTCGGAGCCTTCTATTCTCCAGACTGAACAACCCCAACTCTCTCAGTCTGTCCTCATAGGAGAGGTGCTCCAGCTGTCTTGTGGCCCTTCTCTGGACTTGCTCCAGCACTTCCATATCCCTCTTGTAGTAGGGGCTCCAGAACTGGATGCAAGTGAGGAAGTGTTGCACATAAATGAAACCAGGCAATCCTTCTACACTATATAGCTTTTTGAAGACCTAAACTTTAAAATTGCTCATGTTCTTTTTTGCCTACCAATGAGAGCAAGAGTCCAAGGAAAAGCAATATGATTGATTGATTTCTGATTGATTGATCCCTTCCCTCACAGTTCAAAACCAGAACCACAACCACTAACTGAGATGTTGCAATGAGTGCACTCACTGTGTGCATTTTTCATATACATCACGTGCATAAACATGTGTTGTATGTTCATAAACTAAACAGGCAGTAGTTTAGTATTGACCTGCATGCCTCTGAAAGCATTTACATTCTGTGAAAAATAAAATGATCTCATAGAATCATAGAATCATAGAATGGCTGAGGTTGGAAGGGACCTTAAAGATCATCTAGTTCCAACCCCCCCCCCGCCATGGGCAGGGATGCCAATTACTAGACTAGGTCACCCAGGGCCACATCCAGCGTGGCCTTGAACACTGCCAGGGATGGGGCATCCCCAACCTCTCTGGGCAACTGTTCCAGTGCCTAACCACCCTCCTGGTAAAGAAATTCCTCCGAATCTCTAATCTAAATTTCCCCTCTTGTAGCTTGTAGCCATTTCCCCTTGTCTTATCACAGTTTTTGAATCTAAAAAGTCTCTCCCCTCCTATCCTATAGTCCTCCTTCAGGTACTGGAAGGCAGCTATGAGATCCCCTTGATGCCTTCTCTTTTTAAGGCTGAACAACCCCGACTGTTTCAGCCTTTCCTCGTAAGGGAGGTCCTCCAGTCCTTTAATCATCTTTGTGGCCCTCCTCTGGACTCGCTCCAACAGGTCCACATCTTTTTTATGCTGAGGAGCCAAGAACTGGACGCAGTACTCCAGGTGGGGCCTCACAAGGGCAGAGTAGAGTGGCAGGATCACCTCCCTAGACCTGCTGGTCACACCTCTCCTGTGCAGCCCAGGAGGCGGTTGGCTTTCTGGGCTGTTAATATACATTGCTGGCTCATATCCAGCTTTCCATCTATCAGGACCCCCAAGTCCTTCTCTGCACGGCTGCTTTCAATGAGTTCCTCACCCAGTCTGTACTCATAGCCAGGATTACTCCTACCCAATTGCAGGACCTTACATTTAGATTTATTAACTCCCGGTTAACAAAGCAGCATATGACTTGCATAAACTGTGGCTGAAAAGTTAACAGTCTGCATAATAAGAGCAACTTGAAAAGAGATTATTTGGTGCAACATTCAAATAGTAAGGCATCTCTCTCCTGACCCAGGCTGTCAGAAGCAGCAGCATATAATGAAAGATTAAATTAGGAATCAACAGACTGAGTTCAAATCCTTCTGTTCTGGATCTTCTCAGTAGTTGTGGGAAGGTCAGTGTATCTCTCTGTTTCCCCTCCCACGATAGCTCTTGGTTTCTCCTTCATGTGTTTTGACCTTTTTGCTAACTTTGACTTTTATTTCTTTGGAGATGGATCATCTTTCCCCATGTTTCCATAAAGTTTAGCGCAATGTGTCTCTGGATCTTTGTGCGAGACTTCAGACACTACTGCAACAGTAATTTAGCAGGGAGGAAATTAATTTCTTTCTTAGGCAGAGAAATGATCCCAAATATATGTTAACATCTGAGACTTGAATTTTAACAAATGGCTCTTCGGTTCTGTGGCATCTAGTTCAGCATGCCTTTGACTTCACAGTAAGTATGCTGCAGACTGAAGCTATACATATGCTGCAGACAACTTTCCTTTGCTGCAGACTACAGAAAGCTAGATCGGCATGAACAGCTGCCTGAAGCACAGGTTACAGTGAAGTATATCATGTTCATATCATTACATACCTTGGATTCCACTGTAAGCCTGAAGTGTGGGGGTGAGGAGAGAGCTCTTGGGACCATAAATACATTAGCTTTGCATGATGAACTATGCAGCTCTGTCCTTCAGATAAGAGAAGAAATACTTTTATTGCACAGTTGTATTCTTGAGACTGCTGAAGAGCAATTCAAGACAACATTTTCTCCCTTGCTATGGAAAACTTGGAGACATTTCTGTCTGTCACAGATACTACTGATACTCTTAATGCATGAATATATCTGAGACAAGGTTAAGTGTAAATCTTCATTCACAATCAAACAGATAATTCATGATTGTGCTTACAGCTAAGTGTGCAATAAAATACTTCATTATTATTCATTATGCAGTTTGTAGAATGTTGGCAATTTTCTTAAAGTGAATAGGAGGTAATCTGTAGAAACAAATGAGAATTGTCAGAAACCTAAGGAAAAAAGAGTTGCAGCTTTTATGGTGCTTGAAGACTGCAGAGAAGAAATGGACCAAAGGGACAGAAAATTGAGGATGAAGAAAACAAAAAGGCATGCTCCTTTTATAAGAAGACTTTGCAGCAAAAGAAATGTTTCACTTTCCTTAATACTGAATCCTTCATAAGGCCAAAATGAACATGAGGAAAAAAAGTAAACCCAGAGGCAGTAATCCACCAACTGAGAATGGATCCAAGAGAATCTTTTCTTCATCAGAGTTCAATATATAGTTGGGAGATAAAGATTTTTTAAAAAGGATACATATTTGAAATTAATTGCATTCACAACTACCAGGAGTAAATTCAGCATAAATAGAAATGTTTCATTGCCTTCCTTAATAAAGGATAAAGGGCATGACACAATGTCTCTGACTTTTTTTCTCTTCTCTCATTTGCTGTCATAGTTTAACAAACTTATTTGCTTTTACTTCTCACAACTTTTTTCATAGTCTTGACACTTGCAGACAAACTTCTCTGCCATGAAAAGCAGGGTTGTCAACTCATCCAAACAAGCTCTGAGCTACACTATTTACTGTACAAAAATTGAGACTAAATAAATTTTGAATATAGGGCATTAGGGTATTTGTTTGTACTTGGAAATTGTCAATGTTTTTGAATGTTTCTGAAGAGACTGCTTTACAAAGTGATTTCCTACCCTTGATTCAGTATGCTGCTTCTGCATCCTTCCCAATCCCTGTTAATCCTGGACATCAAAACCACTTGAGGCTGCTGTGTGCTGCTGCAGAGCACTACGCTGGAGGTCAAAGGGAGAGCCCTTTTCACCTTTCTGTATTGCCCTCATCAAATAAATAACTTAGAGATGTTAAAAGCATTTGGAGTTAATAGAAGAGACCTTACTCCCACATGTAAAGTGTTTTGCAGCAGATGGCACTGGGCTGTGCAGGTTTAACCTGTGTATGAGCTCATCAGCCTGCAGTCCCAGCAAGGCTGAGGACATGAGGCCTCTCCAGCAGGGCTTGCAAAAGCTAATCCACAGAGCGCTCTTGCTAATTGCTTAATGTACATGAACATGTGGAAATTAGAAAGTAGCTTGATTTTTCTTGTCTAATTGCTAAGTTCAGCTTTGTGTACCTCAGCAGAAAGCAGCTGAGGGAATCCTGCCCGAGCAACATACTCATTGGAGTGTTACATGTCTGAAATCCCTTTCAGGTATTTATTTAATGTATTTTTCTGATAGAGTATATTTTGTGTATTTCTTTTATTGTCATACTGTGTTTCTCTCATACGTTTCTCTACACATTTGTGCACCTTTCAATAATGTTTTAGTATAAGCATCCTGAGGATATTTTTATACAAATGCAGGAGCATTCATATTCAGATAGTTGAATATTTGACAATAGAAAATGCTAATCGAATTTATTTCTGTTAAGACAAGTCCTTTACAAAAAGATCCTCTGTAGCTGATATCAGTTTGTGTTACTGTAACTATTACTACCAAATTCAGGTTGTGCATTGCAGTAGCTCCTGAAGGCACGAATCATCAGTCATATCTGTGCTGCAAGAATATCAGTGGCTCTGGAAAAAAGTGTTCTGCTGGGAGATGGGGGAGGACACCAGAGATAGCTGCTTACTCT
>VWZX01000711.1:457702-527337 GCA_013399015.1 Galbula dea
CTCCCCCCCCCCCCCCGTCCCCCCCCCCCCCCCCCAAATTCCCTCTGTTATTATCAGATTTTGCAAAAGCAAATTCCTATATATTCTTTTGAAAACACCTTTTCTTCCCACCCACTCAGGCCTTATATTTCTGCCCATGGTCACTGTTTCCTGTGAAGAATTCCGTCAAGAATTAAATATCTTCAAAGCTGAAGCTGAGAAAGTCAGACTCTGAAACATCGACAGTTTTTGAAGCTGTTTTATGAGCCTGCGTCCTCTCTGTGTTTACAAAAACACACTTTATCCTGTTTTATTATGACTACCCTCCTGCAGATTGTCTGTTTCAGAGAAATATAGCCCCGTAACCTGGCAGGAGTCCCTGCTGGTAATAACCTCCACCCTGACGGGGACGGGGCGTGGCCCTGGCTAATCGCACCTCCCCATCCTGCCTGCCTTCCCCAAGCCTCCTACAAAACCCGCCCTGCACAACCAGGGCATCTGTATTTACAGAATCACAGAATCATTACGGTTGGAAAGGAGCCTCAAGATCATCTAGTCCAACCGATAGACCTACACTACTCTTATGCCTAAATCATCCCCTGAAGAAACACATCTATCCTCTTCTTAAAAACCTCAAGGGATGGTTTACTATTTAACAGAGTTATTCTTAACAGCAGCTCGTTTGCAATATCTCCTTGCAGTTTGGCCAGCGTATGAAGGTTGTTGCATCTTTCTGTAGTTACTTCATGTTAACATAGAACCACTTCTCTAAATACGTAGGCAGAAAATACTCGGTTGCACACTCAGGTATATGCAAAGCTGTGACTGGATTTTGCAAAACCGTGTGGAAAAAAAAGATGAAAGTCTTCAAGATTCCTTTTCTGCTGCTCAAAATGAATCATGTATGCATGAAAATCAGGAAAACTTAAAAAATGGCACATTAACACACATAGAAAGAAGAAGTGCATTACAGTGATACAAATACTAAGTCTCTACCAAGATCTAGAATATAATTACAGGCTCAGTTTTCTGAGGGATGAAAGAGACAATCTTTCAATAATTTGTTTCTTGCAAAAGTACTGAATAAAAACTTTTTTCCCCTTTTTTTCCTGCTATATTGTTCCTAATAATCAGGGAAGTTCCATGTTTTTCATAATGTCTGTAGTAATACATTTGATTCTGAGAGAATTATGGCAATAACAATATATTACAACCTTTATGACTCTGTAATACTAAAATACAGATAGGGTAAACTAATTCAGATTACTGCAGGTATAATGAGCAGTTTTCTCCTGATTTTTAAAAAATTCAACTCTTTTCTTGGCTAAGATTCTTTATAGTTTAAAAGCTTGCTAATATTTTTGCTACCACTGCTTTGAGCCTTGTGACTATGAGACCAGTGTAAGGGAATTCATCTTGAAAGTAAATCTGATGGCAGTCACCTGATCTCAACTGTGTTATTGAAGACTTTATATACATCTTTTAAGTATTAGTTTCTTCTGTCAAGAGCAAATGAGGGAGACAGGATTTATTTTTCAAATAAATGTAAGCAGTTCTTAAGGCTTGTCACTGAACTTATGTTTTCTGGTCTTCTAGGTGGCCATTCTAGCTGTCCCCTCTTCAGGTGAACTAGCAGTATGGTGATCACTGGCGTTTTAATTTGATTCTTGTATTTTGTGCTTCAGCTTGATTTACTTTTGAGATAGATGTATCGAACAATGTGCCAGTCCAGATTTTGCATGAAGCAGCAATCAGTGGTTCCCAGCTTAGTATTAAATGTCTGTGTGGGCTGGATTCCTGAAACCACCTGAGAAGTATGCTGGTGCCTAGATATTTAAAACATATTTATGTATAGCTCTGCTGAGTGTGACAAGACTTACATGAAATAAATGACTAAGCAACATTTCAGAAGTGGCATAGATGCTTCCAGGTCTGAAGATGTAGTTTGACAATGTGCAAAAATACGCAAATAAAAGACAAACAAGGTCACAACTAGAAAACAAGACAGCTCTGGAACTGAACTAACCCACCTGTCTACCTTGGTTAATTGGCCTGGCTGAGAGTGAGTGTGCTCATTAATCTAGGCGCAGCATCATACTCATACTGACTTCAAGACCAAAGCTACTATTGTTGGCAGGCAGATCATGGTGATATGTAGACATAGTAATTTGCACAGAAGCTCTTGACTTGGCATGGCATGGCTGGAGGGAATGGCACTGGATGCCCCTGCTGGCTTTGGGTGACATTGAAACTCCTTAATGCCTACATTGTTTCAATAGAGATATGCCTTGTTGGCATGGTACACCAGCACTGTCAAGGGCCAAGACCTATTGCTGTCAGATCCTGAGCTGATAAACTCCACCAAGGCTTATTGACTTGGCTCCAGAGCTGACTGCAGGAGATCCAGGGAGGAGCAGGGGAGATATGGAGCAAGGTGGTAGTGGCAGACATTGGGGAGAGACTTGGCAAGAAGGTAGCAGAAGGTGCAGGGGAAGGAGTGAAGACAGAGAGGTGACAGCAATGGAGTGTGGGTTTAAAAGGCAAAATTATGTAGGCCTTTCAGGGCAATGAATACCCATTGGTTAACCTCTAGAAGTGCTTGGTGGAATCATTGCAGGGACTAGCAGGCTTCATTTTCTCTGTTCATCAAAAGCTTAGTCAAAACCAAGATTAGGTTCTTTTGATAATCCATCCATGTTGCACTGCTATGGGGTATTCTGCTCAGCACAAAAATATGCTTTTGTAATTAATCTAATCAGAAGGAGAAAGGCAGAAGACAGTGAAAGCTGGGACATAAAAGGGAAAGGCAAATCTGCTCAGAGGTAGGACTGGTCTGACAGTCCATCAGTCCATCTTTAAGCTGGGAGGAAAGGTTGCAGTCTTAAAGTTATCCTGGTAAGGTAAACAAAGAAAGTGTTGCACAGTTGGGGGCTGGTTGTTACCTTGCAGCTCTGCCAAAACCACATCCTCATACATCAGTAAATAATGTTGGAAACTTTTCAAAATCATTTTATCCTGCTGTGGATGCATATAATGAACACCCAGCTACTATTAACACTTATTAGTTTGGGGCTCCTTAGGCCAAAAGGACTTTGTACTTCTTAATAAAGAACGTTTGAACTTCTTCATAGAGAATGTTTGAACGATCTTTTGAGGTCCCTTCCAACTCCTAATGTTCTGTGATTCTCTGATTCTTAATATCCTTTTATTCATAGTATCAGGATAGAATTTGCATTATTTTTGGATATTAACTAAGTTCCTCACTCCTCTGAAGTCTGTATGTCTCTTGAATTTCACTGTGATAGTTGTTAGATCTCTTGTAGGCCAACCTATAAATCCGGGTTGCATCTGTGACCATGGTGATCCTCTGATGTACAACTCAGGTGACAAAAGACTTGTTAGAGAGAATAAAAATTGTTAGTCTGACTCTAGCATGACCTTTTGCTCCCTTGGAAAATTGGCTCGTTACCTGTAAATTAGATTATTCCAATCTCACCATACTCTTGCAGTAACTGAGGTTATGCAATTTGGCTTGGCTTACTTCTTCATCAGATCCTTGCTTTGGGATGTTTCTTTTTGGGGTTGCATCCATGTGCATATTGCACGTAGAAGGAGCAATGCTAGTGACTATGCTACAGAAAAGATACTGATATGTGTTGGTGAGACAAATAGTGAGATGTTAGAAGAAATGGAGTCAGTATGTGTCCATGGCTAAATTCACTTGAGCTAAAGCACACATATACAGAATAAAAGCAACACTTTTCACTCTGGCCTTTATATTTGAAGAGTTCTCTGGACAGCAGGCACGCAGCAAGAGCCAAACCATGTGATGCTCGTCAGCTATCTATTCTTATTAGCTTCTCATAGTACAAGGGTTTTCTCAGCTTAAAATTATGATTTTAATATAGATTCCTTGGTTTCATATTTCAACTAGTAAGATAGTAATATATTTACCTTGAAAGAAGAAAAGATATTGGTTGTGAAAAATACTCACTGGAGAATCTGAGAAAAAGAATACTCTTTTAATTCTTGTACTGTTATTTAAAATGATAAAGCACAGACTTACTTCCCAGCTCTGTCACAAAAAAATGGGTTCAATTATAATTCGAAGAGACTAGAATTAGGCAGAACTTTCTGAGCTAATAGTTCCAGGTACCAGCAAAGGAATTTCATGAGGCTCGAATGATTTTAAAATTGGATGGGTAATTTGTATTGCATGTGCATGACATATTTACACTTTTGTTTAGGTCTGACATATTGAATAAAGTTTTATTTGGAAAGCACGATGGCTTGGAGAGACATCAGACTCCAGGCTTTTGAAAAGTCCTCCTGCAATGGAGCTACACCATGACTATTTTCCCAAAATAGAAACCCAAACTTTTCAACCAAAAGGAATCGAGTGTTAGATGTCTCAAAGCAGTTTGCTTTCACAGCTTTACAAAACTGAGGTGGGAGGACAGACAAAAAATGAGCACTCCTTGCAGAAAGCCAGATCACACTGTGAAAGCAAATGCTTGAGTGAGTACCAGGGAACTCCCACAAGGGAGGTGCAAGCTGTAGGAAATGCTTCAATCACTGTGCCTGCACTTTATTGCACACATAATAAACCGACCCAGCACACAAGGTCCTCTGAAATCAGCCTTCATATGTTCTGTCACTCAAAAATGATTTATTTGTATGACATGCCTTGCCTCTCGCTCACAGGCCAATGAAGATGAAGCATCCTCTGGAGCACAGATGTGTTACCCAGCTGCATTCTGCACGCACACATAGAGTACCTGCTCTGAGAGGCAGCAGGAGTGATGACGGGCTGCTCAGGGACCTGCACGTCTCCTGCATTTCCAGCCCTGCCTTCAGCTCCCTCATTCTATTTTTTCTGAGATTGCAGCACTACTGGTGTCAGTTAAGCCCAAATATTTTCTAGCTACAGAAAAAATTTTTAGAGCTCTGTGTGACACTGTAAGCAAAGTGATGGGTTTCCTTCCACAGTGGCTGGCCAGCAGTTTGCTGTTGAGAGAGAAATTGCTGGGTAGCAACTACTCTTTTTAATCTGCTGTGAAGCTTCAAGAATTGAAGACTCTGCTTTCTGTACTCCACTGAAGACTTTCCTTCCCAGCTCCCAGTCTCCCTCTTCCCTCCAGCAGCAGAAGACATCACCATGCTCACTGAGAGCTCTTCCCCTTCCCTGCAGCCCTCAGCCCAATGGACCAGCTTGGGTTTTGCCCCTGGTTCCCAGATAAGAGCATGCAGGGGATGTGACACAAAGCATTGTTCAGACAATATTAAAAGATGGTGACTGAGATTCGAGTGAATTAACCTCAACCTGTGAGAAGTCTATGGTTTGAGTGCAGTCACCTGGGCAAGGGCCACAGATACCTCAAGTTCTAGATTATAATATTGTGCAAGCTTGTCCCAGATATTACTTTGCCAATGTGAAGGATAATCGTGTTTCTTCATCAAGGTACCCTTTGACACACACAGAGTGCTGCTATTTCATAATATCTCAATGACTGTGATTGGCTCTGGAGCTGCTTTTAGAAGCTTTATACCCCTTGTACAAGTTGTAGTCTTGTCTCTTTGATTTCTTTATTTCTATGGTCTGCTTCTGGGGAAATAAATATCAGTGAGGGCAATAGCAGGAGATGTACTGAGCCCTTTCCCCTCTATTGAAGAGACAGCTTATTGGTTAAGAAGATACAGCAGAAATCCCATAGGACTGATGAGCTGGGACATCATCTCACCAAGGACCCCATTACCTATTGAGTGCAATGCTCCTGCTAATCTCTGCACCTCCGGTTTTCTACCCTTGTAAAACCAATTATGAAAAAGCAAATGTATGTTTGTCTTTCAGGGCAGAGGGCTAGCAAAGTGAAAAACCCTAGAAGTTTCAGATAGGAGAAGGGGTGGTCAAATTAATTGCTGGGCTGGAGGGGAGAGGGAAACCCAGAAGAGCAGTAGTTGATTCACACATTAATCAGCAGAGTTGAATATCACCCAACCAGATTACTGAATTATTCACCCTAAACAGTTTCCAAATTCTACATTGCAGATTCAGCTTATCTAATTAAATGTGTTTCAGAAGCTTTGCTTCTCTGCATGCCTCCCAGGAGTTATTTTGCAAAAAATGCAGAAAAAAGAGTCAGTTCCCATTCACACCACACATCCTGATTCTGTTGTACTTGGGAGTCTGTATAACCACTGGCTGATAATTAGTTAACAGATGCTTTTGTTAAATAGAATAGACAAGATTATATTCAAGGCAAGTTATTTGTTATCTGTGCTTGAGACTTGGCTGCAGTTGTCATGCAAGGCTGCAGCTGTTAGTCCTTTCAGGGGACAGCTCTGTGTTCTCTAAAAGCAAACAGCAGCCCCCAAAGGCAGGGTGTACCTGGAAATTGTCTTATCTCCTTTCTCATACATCCACCCCTCAGCACAAGCTATTATCTCCATAGCTTGAGTCAAAACAGCTTTAAGAACGGGTCACAAAAGCCTGTACAGATTCTATGGAAGTCTTATAACATGAGGAATTGTTCTTACCTGCCTTGTGCTGTGCTTAGAAATGTGTTGGAGTGGGAGCCCATGCGCTATGGGGAATGCAGGCAATTTTTGATGTGACTAAGTGACAGTCTTTTTCCCAGAGTAGGGAGGGCTTTGGCAGACCTCTGTCCTGCGTTAGCCGGCTGAGCCTGTGAGCTGTATAATGGTTTGCTCCCTGCAGTATCTTCAGCAAAGCCCATGGATGTCGCTTGAACATCTCCTGTGCCTCCACCAGTAGCAACACGCACAAAGCTTCTTTTTTGCACCCCTGCATTGCCCCTTCACAGGCTCTCCAGAAATTAGGCTGGTACAGTGTTTTCTGAGGAAAGAGTTATTCCACAGTTATGTCCTGCCAGGGGAACAAGTATGGTCTTTAAGTATAAAAGATTTATAACATGAGAAAAGTGCAGGGTGATTTTTGTCAGTATGCTTTCAATACTTTTTGATTCAGAGGGAAAGTATTTTATTACAGCAGCAGTTGCCAAGTCAACTGCTGTGTGCCAGCCATCCCCATGGAGGGGACAGTGTGTCACCTGGATGAGGGCACAGAGGCTGAGGGGAATGATAGCTTTTTTTTAGTCACATATCACCAGTTTTAATGTAGCCCAGGTTTTCAGCAGTTATTTCCAGGATGTTTTATGATCCTTATGACATTACTCTGGATTTACTCCAGTTTTCAGTAGACAAGAGAGCACGTGTATTGCTATTTTGTTATTCTTCACCAAAAGGTCTGAAAAGGCACTGAAGGTGGACTCCCAAATTGCTATGGCAAAGTCTGTGCATACCAGTAATGGACAAAGTCTGGTTGTCACTTCCATACTGCTTTGAATACAAATCCTGGACATTGGGTCACTGTAGCCACTATCAGGTTTCAAGGATATATTCTCTAGGATTTCTGGTGCAACCACAGCCAGGTGAAGTGCTTAAGGACTTTAAGGCCATGCCATTGTAGAAAAGCTTGGCTGATTTACCCATACCAGTCGATCTTTGAGTTGTAATTTATAGCAGTAGGCACAGGCATTTGCTGTTGTTTTACTTGTCTGCCTTCTTATTTATAACCTTGCCCTCAGACTCATCACTAGAAATTCTGTCTCTGACTCTTCTGTATGTGAGGCATAAACAATCTTTTAACATTTTCTGTTCTACTTTCTGTTACCACAACAAACCTCTTTCACTCCTGGGTGACTACAGTGTGTAAATCCTGGGCCCTCCTGGGAGTTGCCAAAGTATCCACCTTTAGGAGTTTTTCACCTTAGTATCCTTGCTTTATTAGTTCTCAGCTAACATAATGCATAGTAGATGCATCATTGCATCACCACTGCTTCTACACTCACATCTGCTGGCAGCAGCTTACCTGGAGCAGATGAACTCAGCCCAGAGGAATGAGACTTTTCAGTCCCTGTCCTCTGAGCAGGGAGCAAGAAGTGACAAGGTCAGGTATGTCCTACTAAGCATCTGGCAGCCACCGTAGTCATGATACTCCCCTTCTTGGGTTTGGTGGGATCTTAGCAGCAGCAACAACAATGATGTGTTTTTAAGAGGTCTGTCCCTTGTCTGGATGAACTGAGGAAAGAAATGCAGTGTGGTCAGCACTACTTATGGCTCTGGTTAGGATACCACTGTGATGCTACCAGTAAGCCATTCTCCCAATGCCCTGAAGCTTCAGTTTGCTAAGCCCAGCAACGATAAGCACTAGTATGCAAATTTTCCCCCTTATATAGAGCAGAAGAATTACATTACTGCTCCTTTTGTTTTGGGGAAAAAAATTAAAACAAATAAACAACCCCCCCCCAAACCCTGACCCTTTTCTTAAGCCAAATAATTAAAAAAAGCACTAAGAACAAGGAACATGAAGTCTGATCTCCTCAATTTCTCTGAAAACCTCCTATGCATGAACCAGGAGAATAAACAGAGAATTCATTTTTGTCCAGCTTCTTTCAGCACTTAAGTTTGCACAGTATATATTGCTCCATAGTGAAAGTGCTTGCTTACTACCAGGTATCTTCTTTCTCCTCACATATTATAGAAAGCAATATTATGAGCAGTAAAAGCATAGCACAAACTAGTTCTATCTGCTGCTGGAGAATAAAAACTGTCCTTGCTCCTAGAGTACAAGCTTCATCCTGGGGCTGAGGTAAGTGGGTTTGAGAGAGCCTTATGAGAAAAGAAAGGTACTGGAAGCAGCTCTTGGGCCATATCAATATCAGAACTTCAGAAGTGTTAGTACCCAAGTTTGTTTAATATTCTCTGTATTTTTTTTAAGTAAGCACAGTGGGGTTTTTTTGTTGTTGTTGTTTTTGTTGGTTTGCAGGGGTGTTTTTTTGTATTGTTTTTGTGGGTTCTTGTTTGTTCTTGTAGATAATGGACTCCATTTGGGGAAATAATCAGCTATTGCTCAAAGTAGACATCATTATGCACTATTCCAGCAGGTACCTGTTTGGAAAAACAAGTGTGTGCAAATGCATAGACCATAAAAGCACAAGTGTAGAGTCTGGGAACTAGGGCAAGAAGAGAAGATCATGGGTGGTTGGTCTTTCTGGTTGTGACAGTCACAACAAGTCCTAGTTTCTCATTAATTTACAGAAGAGAAATGAGTTTGAGGAAAAAGTTGAAGTATCTCATCATGGATAATTGGCAATAGCATTCAAATAAGTCCTCTTCTATAGTGTGGAGGCAGCTTCTGGTTTGGGCTGGGAAAGAAATAACAGGTTGACCTGTGGGATAGCTGAGCAGATAGTACAGCTACTGAACAGGGAGGAAACTTCCCCTTTCTGTTTAATTTTAACATTTTGCTCTGAATATTAGAAAGTACATTTGCAACAGATGTCTCATGGGGAGAAACCTCTTTAATCCCTTCCCTCAGACTAAATAGCTTTACAAAATCCTCCCCAGGGCTTTGATAACCCAGTAAAAATAACAGCTGAGCTACAGATGATCACTAATCTTGCTGTATGTGTTTGATTATAAAATGGACAGCCAGTAAATTCTCACGTATAAAGGTTTTTTTGCTTAGGTATGACATAAATTGCACTTTTAAAATCTCTTGAAAATTAAGAAATTATAAGATTGACTATGTGCTTGGGTCATCAAAAGTCAACTGCTCTGAATAACAGGAAGATGAATATAGGATCTACTGGGATAAGTTATTTCAGGGCTGGAAGAAGACTGAGTTAACGTGATTTAACAACCAAAATATTACCCCGTAAGAGTTGAAAAAGATTTACTTCTGTGTCCTGAATTAGATATTCATATTGGGATCTGTTTTGAATGAATCCCTCAATTACTGGAAGCAACAAGGTCAGAGTCAGACCAACACTGAGCAGTTTGGAAAATTCCAGCCCTGAAAACTGTTAAAAAACGTGTAAGCAACTAGAGACATATAATGAGAAATATTATTAATTGTTTTACTTATCCTGCCATACTGCCTGGAGGCCTATGTCAGGAACTTGAACCTATTTTGAGCTGGGCAGTGTGCATAAATTACAACAGACCTTTCTAAATTAATACAAATGCTTTGTTTAGAGACTGCTACATATTAAGGACATACGGTTTATTTGTACTTCCATTTATGCCTCTGTTATTCAGAGCTAATAATACATTACATGGAGAATTTTTAGATGCAAAATCAGCAGCAGCACACAGTCTGCCATGACCCAGGTACAGATTAAGCCACTGGCTTTAGGCTCTGGAGCTTCTGGAGTCATAAGGCTACACCAATATCTAAATTGTTTCTAAACTTAGATTATTTTCAAAAAAGAAGTTCAGCTTTGCCCTTTATTGCACTGAGCTTTGCTGCTCTATGTAGGTCAGTGGCCAGCCTGTTGTAGCAAATAGTCCTTGATCTTGCAGAAACCAGCCTGGAAAGAAAAGGAAGGCTCGAGGTTTTGTTGGAAGGGTCTTGTTAAGTAGAGCCAAAACCTGTTGGCACAGTTATTAATTATCATTTCAATTTCTGGACTTCTAGAAATCCATACACATAGAAATTTTTTCACAGTGAGGGTGACAGAGCACTGGCACAGACTGCCCAGAGAGGTTGTGGAGTCTCCTTCTATGGAGATATTCAAAACCTGTCTGGACGTGCTTCTGTGTGACCTGGTCTAGGGAATCCTGCTGTGGCAGGGGGGTTGGACTACATGATCTTCTGAGGTCCCTTCCAACTCCTAATATTCTGTGATTCTCTGATTCTGTGAAAGCCAGAGATGCATCTGCCTACACTGCCGTCTTTTGAAGACTCTCACTTATCTCAAAGCTCTGTCTTAACCCCATATATCCTGAAGCATTTGCTTTCAGGATTTTCCAGAGTGGGCTGTGAAGACAACAATCCACACCTGTTTGGTGAATCAGGCTAGAACTTATTGTAGGACAACGAGGCCACTGCGTTCAGTCCTTCAGCTGCTGGTTCTGCATAGCACTTCTTCTATGCCCTATGAAAATAAATGCATTTGGGTTTACATGGACAACAACAAAGGGGTTTGATCCTTCCTGCATAGAAAGTGTAACTGGCGTCTTGGTTTAATGCCCCAAAAGATGATCATCCCCATCTCATCCCCTTGCTCTCTAGAGGAGCTCCTAGTATTTTGGGTTTTTGTTGGAGTTTTGGGGTTTTATTTTGTTTTGGTGGGGGTTTGTTTGTTTGTTTGTTTTTGTTTTGGTTTGTCATTTTTTTCCCCCTAAGCTCCCATATTATATTCTGCTGTCTTCCTGGGGGCCTTGGTGATTCCTAGCCTAGCTGCGAAGTGTTCCAGGGTTAGAGGCAGATAAGCCCTAGGTGGTACATAGGAGAGCATGGAATGAAGAGAAGGAGTATCAGTTCTCCTGGCAGAGGGTAGATCATGACAAGGGTGAGGCATAATCTCTTTAGGGAAGGAGAGGGGCAAAAGGCATGGACAATTCAGATAATTGAGGGACAAAAACAAAGCTAAAACGATCTTGCTAAACACAGCTGTCAGAAGGTCAGGCACATCACCGCAAGGCAGATATACTCTGTAGATGATTCAAAACTTGCAGCAACCATTGCAATGGGGTATGGCAGACTGTGCCATCATCACCAAAGGAAGACACGAGAAAGGGTCTGAAAGAAAAGTAGACGTGGTTTGTACATCTTACCTCGAGGTGATGCAGCAAAAATGTACTTCCTTATTGTTCACAATTTCAGCTCTAAGCGTCGCCATAAGAATCTACTTTATTTGTTTTACGCTGCTTCTCCCACTGTCTTGATCTTTCTTCTTCTTCTCTAAGCTCAATCTGTTGTTCTCACTTGAGATCCAGAGCTCATGGCTTGTTTGCTTTCATTGTCAAGTATTGCTCTCCGTTCACTGCTGTTATCCTTTGAAACAAAGACACTGTATAAACAGAGAACAAACGATAGCCTATAACAAAGCATCTAAGGCTCTTTTGTGTGTTATCATGAATTGTCTTCTATCACCCCATATTGTTGACCAGTCATTAGACTTGGTACTCTCTGCTACCAGTAGGATTTGGGGAACCAGCGTTTTTTTCAAATGACTTTGAGGGCTTTTCCAAGCCAGAATCTTTATCCCCACATCTTTCTACGAAGGTCCATGCCTTGGTGGATGACCATATATGACCATTGCTATAGCTGGGCCACTGCTTCTGGTCTCCAAGTATAGCTGCTATTTGATGCTGCTTGAAAAAGTCCTGTGTTTATGAAGTGTGACACTTACCAGCTCTGTATGTTCTCCTTTTCTTCTTATGTTCTTCTCTAGCTGTGCTTCAGTAATATGTACATTTTCAAAGGTAAGAAAAAAAAATCAAGAGGAGGTGGGTATTTATTGCAAAACAACTAGACTTATTAACTTTCCCCAGACAATATAAAAACCAATTTTCTAGTTTATTTTTGCAATGCTATGTGAAGCCCAAATCATTAGAAAACAGTTGTAAAAGATTTACAGTAATAGGCTTCTCAGGACAGTAAATATACTCAATTGATTCATACTTACTTGAAGATGATTACTTCAAAGAACAGGTAGATTTAAAAAAAGGCAGAGGTCACGCCACCAGTTACAGAGCCCAGCAGCTAAAAGCCACTGCTGAAGCCTTTGGTTTAAAGATGACCTCCTTGAGTTACAGAGAATTTTGTGGATGGGACAGTCTGCAGCACAGCTGAGTGTCAGTCCAGGCACAGGGCTAATTCACAGCAGGCTCCAGACATCATCTTGCAAGACAGCAGCCTTCCAGTGTGCCATGTGTTGCTCTGTATGAGATGGCTCTGCCTGCAACAACCCCTTCTCCAGAAAGCATTTCCAAGCACATGTGTTGGATGTGTTTATCTCTGAGAGGCAAAATATTGAATTTTGCTTTACTGTAGTAGAAACCTCTGTAAAGCTACCTCCTTTTCCTATCAACTTGTCTGTCCAGGCTCTCAAGGTCTCCTCTGTGGGGTGGGTGGTGGGGGTAATACTTGCCTCCCCTTCCTTCTCAGTGATTAGCAGCCTCGCTCAGTATTTTCTGAAGCACACAGTTGTTGCCTGCATGATGCTGTTAGCAACTGCATTCCCAAAACCTCAGACAACTAGTCCAGAGGTCTGCTGTATCTCTCTAAAAAGCCTTCCCACAACTTTCCTGAGTACACAAAACACCCCTGTGGAAAAGAACCTAATCCAAAAGTGGAATCATAGGAGGAGATCCAAACAGACCCTGGACTTGCTTGGTGGAGGGAAGCACCACACCTGTTACCACAAAAGAATTTATTATACAGATATTTAAAGCTATTGAACTGTCTCTTAAAGATCCATCCCTTCCTCATCAAAAGTATGAGGAAAATAAGATTATTTGCCCTTCTGCTTTCATTAGCACTGAGCTTTGCACAGGACAGGCTGCCCATAGTGAAGCTCATGCTTCTGTAGACAATATCCCATAGAAAGAAAGTTAACATTGCTTCATTTTTATTGCTCTAAAACTGGGAAGACTGCAAAGCCAAACCTAAAGCATGGCTTTGTTTTATCTGAACCCTGCTGCAAATCAGTCCATTAATAAAGTAATTTGGCATAGCCTGAGCAAACTGAAAGCAAACATTGCTCATATTCTGCTCCTAATGTGCTCATTCTTTGAGGGCTGAAAGGCTGAGCTGCCATGCAGCAGTGTGAGACTCGCTAGAAAGGACTACGTTGTGCTGACTGAACTGTGAGCCAAAATTGCAGCCTCCTCAGTCAAGAAGAGGACAGTATTTTTGCTTGATTTTGGAAGACTTAGAAGGAGAGAAATTCTTCAGTTTGATATTTACAAAATAAAGCACAAATTGGCTTTTTCTTGAAAGGCTCCTTGATATTTGGGCAGGAAGAAAACAGCAAGGAAAAGGAGGAGGAAAATGTGAGAAACAGGGATAAACAAGGATACAGCTCAAACTCAGCTGGGGGAAAGTGTCTTTTCCTGCAGGTCTCCCTCATCCTGCCCTTTGTTACCTTCTGTGCCTCTCCAGCTGATAGAGACGAGGGGATGTGCCTACAGAGTCTGTTAGTGAGAGCAGGCTCTTAGTGAGGATCTGCTGCTCCCTCATGATGTGAGAAAGCCATAGAGTCTTCCTGTCAAAAGGCTGGGTTTGCAAGAATTGCACCAATCCTTGCCAAAACCAGACCAAAATCCTTCGGCCTCTGAGATGATGGCTGGGAACAGTATCAGCCTAAGAAGGGTGTGGCTTTCAGCATCCTTGTGAATGTCAAGTGTAAGGTGGCACATGGCAGGGCACCCAGCTCCACCTTCAGACCACGTATTCTGCAGTAGCAAAATCAAGCAGCAGCCCTGAGTTAGCTCTGGAAGATGCTTTCCAGCACCCTAGAACTACAGCTCTGAACTTTCTCTTTCTCCCAGCCCCAGGCAAGGCACACTTCTTTCCCTCCTACAACAGAGCCTTCAGAGACAAACCTAGCAAAATCCATGATTTACTTGGGATTTATTATTTATTGTAGATCCTTTTCAGCACCTCTACAGCTGCAGCTTGTGGCTTTTTCTTTCTTTCACCTGTTTCAGTCAGTCATGGAGAGGAAGAAGTTGGTTTTGTCATGGGAGATTAAATATTAATTTCAGACAGCCCTTTTAGTACCTACAGAAAGAGCAGCAGAGGGCAGAGGGCATTTGACCTTTTGCCTGTTCTGCTCAGCCTTTTAAACCTGTTAGCTTGACACTGACAGATAGGAAATCTCATGGAGAGTGTGGGGAGACTGAACTAGCTGAGGTCAGCACAGGTGAGGAAGTTAATTCAGAAAGACAAAAGTTACTTTTGTGGTGTATTGGCATCTTCTGTAACTACTTGGTCAGAGAGTCACAGACTTAAATTACAGAGTGATTTGGAAATGAGGAGAAAGAAGTGAGCTATGTTTACTGTAATGAGGATTTTGCAACACTAAGAGAAAATAAATATTTGAACATTAAAATGCTTCCAAAGCAAACCCACAATCCTTTGATTTCAAGCCTTCATAAGATTTAAACCCTTTTAGGTAGCAAGATTAAAACTGTGACAGTGACCTGCAGGTTGCTTCAGCCTCTGTGCTTACGCTTACATCCTGGAGAGGAAGTTCCTGGCTCTTGTAACACATCTCTGCTCAGCTTTCTTACCCTTTTCCAGAACCTTTTGTTCTTTCTGAATGCAACAGTCAATAGTTACCTAATACCTACCTCTGCCTGTTGTAAAATAAAAGAAAATGTTAATGGCAATTGCATCTAAATAGAAAGCTATAAAATCACACTATCAAAAAAAACCCCACCAAACCCCACGAAACCAAAACCAAATCCAAACCCAAGTATATTTATTTGGATATAACAGAAAAGTTCACTAGGCAAAATCAAATCTTTCTGTAGACTATCATACCATATTATGCTGCAGGACTAGGCACCAGAATAGTCTACAGAAAGGTTTGATTTTGCCTAGTGAACTTTTCTGTAGGTCTCTGCCCAACTAAACAAAAGGAGGAAGTGAGCTCCTTTAAGAACTACACAGCCCATAGTGTCCTTGCAGAATAGATATCGGGCTCTGCAGGAGGAACTGGTTGTGGGTGAAGGTGAGGGCTCATGAAGGCCAGAAATGCCACCAAGGCCAACCCGTCTCAAGCTGACCATAAAAACAGGCAATAAAAAGAAAAATCAACAGGTCATTGTAGCAGGTGACTCCCTACTGAGCAGAGCACAGCAGAGGGCCTGATATGCAGACCAAACACACCCCACAAGGAGCACTGCTGTCTCCCTGGTGCCCAGGTAAAAGACGTTCTAAGTAAAATTCCCACCCTTGTGAATCCTACAGATTATTACCCACTCCTGATCTTTCAAGTGGGTAGTGATGATGTTGCAAGCTAGTCAGGGGTCTGGAAAACAGGCCTGATGAGGAGAGGTTTAGGGAGCTGGGTTTGTTTAGCCTGGAGAAGAGGAGGCTGAGGGGAGACCTTGTCGCTCTCTTCAGCTACTTGAAAGGCCGTTCTAGGGAGGCGGGTGTTGGCCTCTTCTCCCTTGTGCCTAGCAACAGGACTAGAGGGAATGGGCTTAAGCTGAGCCAGGGTAGGTTTAGATTAGATATTAGGAAGAATTTCTTTACTGAAAGAGTGGTTAGGTATTGGAATAGGCTTCCCAAGGAGGTGGTGGAGTCACCATCCCTGGAGGTTTTTAAGAAGAGGATAGATGTGTTTCTTCAGGGGATGATTTAGGCGTAAGAGTAGTGTAGGGCTATCGGTTGGACTAGATGATCTTGAGGGTCCTTTCCAACCATAATGGTTCTGTGATTCTGTAATTAAAAGAGATTTCAGGGCTTTGGGGCAACTGGTAGAGGGATCGGGAGCTCAAGTGGTGTTCTCCTCCATCCTCCTGATATCAGCAATGGATGAAGGAATATATAGGAAGAGTCTAAGGTTAATTCATGGCTCCAGGACTGGTGTTGCCTACAGGGGTTTGGATTTTACGATCACAGCTTGGTATACAAGTCACCAGAGCTACAAACAACAAATGGGATGCACTTGACCCAGAGGGGGAAAAGGATTCTGGGGCAGGAGCTGGCAGGGATCATTGATAGGGCTTTAAACTAGATTTGAAGGGGAAAGGGGTTAAGAACTTCAAGCTTGGTTGTGACAAACAGTGGGGCAGCACACCAGGGCAGAACGATGGAGTACTACTAAGAGCTCTTAAGTTGTTACCCTGAGGCAAGCCAGAGATGATGCATGAAGATGCCCCCAAGGGAAGGGGGGGTTCACCTAAGAAG
The DNA here is from genome assembly GCA_013399015.1 of Galbula dea. Taxonomy (NCBI): domain Eukaryota; kingdom Metazoa; phylum Chordata; class Aves; order Piciformes; family Galbulidae; genus Galbula; species Galbula dea. Next base: position 474,417 of record VWZX01000711.1, read on the forward strand.
GTGACATGTCCAGCCCAGCTGAAGTGCCTCTATGCAAATGCACGCAGTTTGGGCAATAAACAGGATGAACTAAGAGCCACTGTGTTGTTGGAAAGCCATGACATAGTGGCTGTTACTGAAACTTGGTGGGATGATTCCCATGATTGGAATGTAGGAATAGACAGGTACAAGCTCTTCAGGAAGGACAGGCAGGGTAGGAGGGGAGGAGGTGTTGCCCTCTACATCAGTGATCAGCTGGAATCAATGGAGCTTCACCTGGGGAAGGATGATGAACTGGTTGAGAGCTTATGGGTTAAGATTAAAGGAAAGATGGATAAAGGTGATGTTACAGCAGGGGTCTGCTACAGGCCACCTGACCAACAGAGCCAAGTAGATGAGGCCCTCCATAGATAGATAGAAGTGGCTTCCCATTCACAGGCCCTGATCCTCATGGGGGATTTCAACCACCCTGACATCTGCTGGAGGGACAACAGAGCAAGGAACCAGCAATCTAGGATGTTCCTGGAGTGCATTAATGACAACTTCCTCCTTGTGATGGTTTGGCCCAGGCCTTTTTCCTGGTAACCAGCTTGTAACCAGGGAAGTGGTCATGTTCCCAGTATTCCCTATGATTTTTATGTAACTCGGGGTATAAATAAGAAGGGGGAGAGGCCTTCACTCTCTTCCCCTTCTGGTGGATCTGAAAATGCAGATTCTCTGCTATCATTCTCGCTCGTGAGGAGGAGTGAAGCCTTGTAGGTCTNACAGAGCCAAGTAGATGAGGCCCTCCATAGATAGATAGAAGTGGCTTCACATTCACAGGCCCTGATCCTCATGGGGGATTTCAACCACCCTGACATCTGCTGGAGGGACAACAGAGCAAGGAACCAGCAATCTAGGATGTTCCTGGAGTGCATTAATGACAACTTCCTCCTTGTGATGGTTTGGCCCAGGCCTTTTTCCTGGTAACCAGCTTGTAACCAGGGAAGTGGTCATGTTCCCAGTATTCCCTATGATTTTTATGTAACTCGGGGTATAAGTAAGAAGGGGGAGAGGCCTTCACTCTCTTCCCCTTCTGGTGGATCTGAAAATGCAGATTCTCTGCTATCATTCTCGCTCGTGAGGAGGAGTGAAGCCTTGTAGGTCTTGTGAGGCGGCGGTTACTGGTAGTCAGTCAGTGCGATTCTACTGGCTTAAGGAGAGTTGTAAGATTTTGTTTTATTAGTTCTATCCTGGGTTTCGAGTGTACATACCTGGTTTAGATTCCCTTTTCCCTTTTTCCCCTTTTTCCTTTTCCCTTTCCCTTTGGGGGTTTCCCTCAGCTATGTACACAGTATTTTAATTGTATAGAAATGCTATATATGTAAATATATATACTTTTGATATAATTCGGGTTGTTTAGGTTGGATATTAGGAGGAAGTTCTTCACTATGAGGGTGGTGAGACAGTGGAACAGGTTGCCCAGAGAGGCTGTGGAAGCCTCATCCCTGGAAGCTTTTAAGGAAAGGCTGGATGGGGCTGTGGGCAACCTGATCTAGTGGAAGGTGTCCCTGCCAGGCAGGGGGGTTGGAACTAGATGATCTTTAAGGTCCCTTCCAACTCTGACAATTCTATGATTTTATTAATCACCTGCTGGAGAGCAATAGAGATGTCCCTTTAAGAAATGAAGTTTTCTCTCCCTTCAGACAATAAGTAGCTTTCAGAATGGTGCTGTGACCTTGAGGTTTTCAGGTTGGCAGAGGAGTAAAAAGATATTATTGACTAGGAAGGAAAAAGAAAGGAATGAGTGTGAGGAGGAAAATAACTTGAAAAAAAGTCTTTCAAGAAGTGTACTTGATTAGCTGCTGGAATGACTAATTTTCAGGTGGGTGGATCTGAGCAGGCTGCAGAAACCTGTGTTAAGTCCCAAGGCTTTGGTCTCAGCATGTGGGAAAGGTATCTCAGAAAGGGACCTGAGAGTCCATCTGTTAGGGAGCTGTGTGCACACAGGCAGTCTATGATGGCCCAGGGGACCTTTGGAAAGCTCCAAACTTCACCTGGGCCGCAGTAGTGAATCCTCTTCAGCAAAATAGAGATCTCACTCCTTCCTTCTAGGTATCTGAGCAGGACACAGCTGTTTGTTTTGGGGTTTTTTTCATTCAAGAGCTCTGAGAGCTGCTGAATGGTTAGGGTAGAGGAGACAGGCCAGTAGGACTTTAACTCTGCTAGTGGTGGGCTGAGAATCACACACCATTTTACACTGTTTTACAGGGCAGGAGGAGGAAATGCTCCCTCAGGGAAGAGAATGAGAGTAAAGAGGAGAAGACACTCCTCCTCATCTTCTCCCTCTGCTGAGACCTTTTCAGCCTGTTGCAGAGAACGTGGGCCAAGAGAGAGGACCAGGGAAGTAGTTATAGCTCTACCATTTGATAGCTTGGGAACTTGCCTGGCAAAGTATCTTTTCAGTTATGCCATCCGTGTATTGTATTATATTAAATAGTTATTGACTGGAATACAAAATCTGCCCTTATAACATCTGTGGGACACAGAGACCTGCACTGCCAGCTTCATAGTCCATCTACTAGGCTACAGAGATGTGCTGCTTCTCATATACCCTTTTGCAAGCCTCATCAGTCTCTGACACAATGGAGGGAGCAGGTGGCAGCTACCCTGAGCCTCCTGCTACCCTGGTTCCTGCTATTTAGTGCACTCAGCTGGTGTGTGTGGGTTTCAGCCAAAGAAAGGTTTGAGCACAATTTCCCAGCTCCTACAAGAGCATTTCACAGTGAAACTGTTGCATAAAAGACAGGTAAAATCTCCTCCTCCTCCTCTACCCACCTTTTATAAGGAAACCAGCAGCTAAAATGTATTTTCTAAAGAGCTTGGTGTCAGCACTGTAGGTCAAGTGTTGAAGGTGCACATTGCTAGGGTGGGATGCCTGAATGTCTTGGGAAGAGAAGTGTCCAGTTTCCATCCCCAAATTTGGTCTACTGGAGAGATAAATACTATGCATGATTTGGTAATTTGTCTTTTTTTTCCATGAGCCCCAGTGAACTTGAAGGTAAAATAATGAGGAACTGTCTGTGTTTTGTCCATATGTGGGGTTAAGGTATAGTAGTTGCTCTATCACCCAATGACCCCATCTGAGCAGAGTAGGGGAAATAGGAAAAGGAGAGAAAACCTATGAGTTAAATTAATGAGACATCAAAACTAGTAACAATATAAAATATATAAAGTTATACTTAGCCTAGCAAAGGTATGGCAGTCACAATAAACAGGAAGGCAGTCCACAAGAAAAGGAAAATAAGCAGGAGACTTTCCCAGCTTCAGCAAACTTCCCCCTTTTTACTGAGTATGATGTTTATGGTATGGGATCCACCTCTGGCCAACTCAGGTCAGCTTCCCTGCCTGACTCCAAACTGTTAATGGCCTGCAGCCCCTGGCTAGTCTAGGATTCTGCCCCAGCAAAACCAGGACAGGAACCTTCCCAGGTAAAACCACAATGTAAACGACCACAAGAAACTGCAGGGTTAGGTAACATTATGCCTATTTTCTCCTGTATGTACACTCAAATAAGATATCAATATGTTGTTTTAAAAACTGAAGACTCTTGACAATACCCTACCACATTTCAAAATGGCAACTATAGATAATGGAGTATCTTAATCTATGGATGGTTTCTACAATTAATACAAATTTATATTTTTTTCTGTATAAGTTAACAATAAGATCTATTGGCTGGTTAGCTGCCTAGATGACTTTCTGACCTCTGCCTTTAAGCCTTGCCTAATTTGAAATTAACCACAGATGATGATTTTCCCATATTGTCATTTGCTAGTAATATCTTTTCCCATATCTTTTATTTTCTATTAACTAAGTAAAACATGTGCTGTCCACAATTGTTAGCTTGTATTTGCTTAGCTACTCTTTATGTTGTCTTTTTCTTTCTCTTACAGCTGCTTATACTATTTCTTATACTACCTCAACCTACATAACACATTTAGGACTAAGAGCTGACATTAAATGGTAGGTATAAAACCAGGTCTAGCATCTCTGCAGTCTGGACCTTGAATGACAAAAGTTTACCTAGGAAAGGAAATACACAGTATATTCTGGATAAATTGTGGGTTCATAGTAAAAATAATACTGGATTGAAAACTATTAAAGTGACTGCTCAAATGCTTTTAAGTTAAATAATATATTCTGAAAAGTCACCTTTGTTCTATGGTAAGGTGGGAGCTACATGTTAATTTCTTTTATTCCTGGATCATTGTCTCTCTGAGGTGTCATCAGTTGAATTTTCAGTACTATATTGAAATGAATATTCATCACTGAGTTACAGCTTTTGAAAGATCTGCAGGGGAAAAGAGGAAAAAACCCCCACAACCTAGTCCCTTTTTCTTCCCCCTTTTTTTGTAGCTCTGAATGTGCACAGATCCCTCTAATTAGCCAAGCAGCACACACCAGCTATGTGCTCCTGGGTGTGGTCTCTGAGCTCTCCAGGTGTCTTCACAGGTACGGGTGGGACCAAAAATGAGAGTTCAAGCAAGTTTGCAGGGTTGAGGCTTGCAGGAACAATGAGTATAATAATAATAACAATAATAAACAACATTCTACTGGTTTCACAGCACGTGTAGGATGATGGTGAGAGGGAGAGCTCACAAACTCCTTCATCAAACAGGGTGCTTGAGCTCATCACAGCTGGTTGATAACCGTGTTGGGGGTGGAGTGGTTACAAAGCAGCTTTGGGCTGCTGTCAGCAGAACTGCAGATAAGCAAAGTACCAAGTCTTCAAGTGCCTACAAATACAGAAAAATCCTCCACAATTTCAGGAAAGTGGGCAAAATGGCACTAGAGTGTGAGTGAAATTGTGTGGGTATGGGGCATTGAGGGCAGGAAGTTAAGGAAATTACTAAATTGGGGAGTACATTACAGCTCTCACTGCTGAATAGTGTGGTTTTAACAGTCCGATAGAGAAAACAGCAAAAAGGCAAATCTTGTGACTGACAAGACAGGAGCTTTTCACCAATATTCTCTTTCAGAGATGTTTTAAAAGCAATCTCAATGGGGTATAGAATGGCACTACTTTAAATTGCACAAGGGATTTGCAATTTACAAACAAGGGGAAACTCTTTCACAAGAGTGACACTAGGGCCGTGCAGCAAAACCCTACTGAAAGCCCAAGAGACAGAGCCTCTGCATGGCTCTCAGCTCCTGCTGCTTCCACTGCAATCAGTGACATGCTCTCGATGTGTGACACAACAGTATTTAGAAATAAAATTTCCATCATGTTGAGAACACATCTGAATTTTTAAAAGTCTTAACACAAATTCTTTACATTCTGTCTCAACAATGGTATATGGAATTTTGAGCTCAGCATGTAGTAAAAAGGCTGCATTTAACGCCACACAGTGGTAAAAAAGAACAACTTCAGGTAGGATAGATATGCAGCAACTCAGAGGAAAACTTTTAGAGGCTAATGCTAAAGTTGGAAAAGAAAAGATAAGTTTCCAAAAAATGAGGATACATCTACCAATTGGTGACAGGTATCACTTAAATTTCCTCACCTGAGGATGGTTAATGCCACTTGATGGATAGATGCAGGATCATTCTGGAGCTAAAGAAACTAAAAATGATTGTTTTTCAGTTTGCACTTGGATGCTCACCTGCAAAGTTTCAAAGTATGTATTGGTTCAGTCTTGCTCCAGCTGCAGAGTCACACCTGATGTCTGTTGCCTCCTCCACTGAGAGCAAACTCTTCCACTTTATCTTGGTTTGAGCTAGAACAGAACTAATTCTGTTCAGTGATTTTACTTTTCAGCTAAACCTCTTCCAAGTAACTGCACTTTCTGAAGCTAACAGTATGTTTTTACAGACAGTGTCTGCTTCTAGCAGTGATAAAACCTAATGTTTGGATTGATTACCAAGGATTGGTATGCAGACCAAGGTCACTGCTTAATCTTGTGTCCTGCTTTCGCGGGTGCAGAGTAAAGGCTGCATCTTCAGGGAGGTGTGGACAGGACAGGTGACCCTAAAGTGGCCAACTAGATATTCCATTCCATATATGTCATATTAGATATAAAGCTGAGGGATCACAAGTATCATTCTATTCTCTTGCTCTTCTTCAATGACCAGCATCTGAGGACGACTCTGTCCACTACATCCTCAACCATGAGTTCCTGAATCCAATTCCAGGATCCGGTCCCTGAAACTGGTTCCTCTATGAAGCTGAGTCCACCTTGGGACTTCTGCCACAGTGCCAGTGGTGATGGTGACATAGTTGCCATCAGGGTGGTTGGATTTGGTATTGTTTTTGTATGTATTTGTATATATATTTCATTTTATTATTATTATTTTCATTAATGTAGTTTTAGTTTTCTTTTCCAATCCACAAGTCTCTCTCTCTCTTATTCCTTTTCCCTTTCCATGGGGGTGTTAGGAAGAAGGGGTAATACAAAGTGTCTCTCACTGAATTAGGGGTTGGCCCAGCTCTTTCCATTAACATGCTTCTCCACACAGATATTTTTCAGGTAAAGAAGCAATAATTGCTGCCATTAGTCTTACTTCTGGCAAAAATATTATGGTATGCTATTTGGGAGGCATTTACATTCATCTAAAGTAAAATTATTGTAGAGTACAACACTACCTGCATTGTTGTCCTGGCTTGAGCTAAGACAGAACTAATTCTGTTCAGTGACTTTAGTTTTCAGCTCAGTCTTTTCAAGTAACTGCACTTTCTGAAGTTAACAGTATTTTTGCAGACTGTGTCTGTTTCTAGCAGTGATAACACTTGATGTTTACAGTTAGTGCCAAGAATTGCTGTGCAGAAAGACTCTTGCTATACTTGCTTCTATGGAGACTAAGGTCACTGATAAATCTTATGTACCACATTGGGGGTGCAGAAAGTAAAAGGTCACACCTGCAGGGAGGAGCAGACAGGAGAGGTAACCTTAAGCTGACTAACAAGGGATTCCTTTCCATATGCATCATATTCAGTATAAGGCTGAGGGATAACAAAGATTAAGTTTCTTCTTCAACAGCCAGTGTCTGAGGAGGAGTCTGTCAGCTCTGCATTTGGTCCCAATCCATGCATTCCTGAATCCAGTCATAGATTCCAGCTCCTGAATCCAGTTCCTGACTGCTGCTGAGTGCAGTCTGGGACTTCCCCAGTGCCTGCCAGAGAATCAGTGGTGACTATTTGCCATTAGGGGTATTTGGTTCAATACTGCTTTTGTATATATTTCACTTTATCATTATTATTTTTATTAAAGATGGTTTAGTTTCCTTTTCCAATAGATAAGTCTCTCTCTTATTCCCTTTCTCTTCCCCTTTAGGAAGGGATAGGAGTTAATAGAGACCACCTATCACTCATCTAATGGCTTCCCCAGCCTTAACCATCGACAATTGCCAATGGTAGAGGAATATCATTATATTGTACAAAACCTTATCATGTTATAGAAAGTAAAGCCATATAAGCTAGGCAAGATGGTTCACCAGCACATAAAACTGCACAGAATGCTCCATTCTCCAAAAAAAGAAACCCCAAACAAAACAAAAACCCCAACCTGTTTGGGTTTGTTTTATTATTTTTAACCAAGAAGGAGCCTACACAGCAGCCCCGCAACAACTGCACAGCTGAGGGTACCAAAGAGGCTCACAGGCAGCCCTGGTGAGGCTGGTCCCATGCAGCTGTGGTGGCACATGTGTGGGTTTAGGCTGAAGCTCCTGTCAGCTGAAGCTTGACAGGCTGCATCCTAGAGATGCTGCTGTATAGAAGCAGCCTCCAGCTGCTTTTACTCTTGAGTCTGGCAGCATTTACTCTTGTGCAGCCTCTGTATTGGGATGAATATTGAGCCTTTTAGCTATGAGCAAAACTTTAAAAAGCATAGAAAGAGAGGAACTCCTCAATCTGAGTTAGTGGGAGCTGCTAAAGCCAGGCTCTCCCACAAAGGAGCAGAAATTAACAGTCAAGACAGGGAAGTAAGCACACTAGGTTTTATTTTTACAGCCCAGTATGCTTGTAAACTTCATGGAGGTATATGGAAGAAGTGAAGGGATCCATACCACTAGCAAATGGAGTACAAGCAAAGACAGCTTCTGTGAGCAGCTCAACAATTATTTGGCTGTCTTCTGCTCAAAGTATTGGTGACAGCAACAAGTCAGAGCTGCTACAAAGATCACGAATTCTTTGAAGTCCACTTGGGAATCACCATTTTCATCCAGGTTCTTGAAGACTTTATCAATAGCATCCTTGTCCTTCCCTGACTGCAAAAGAGAAAGAGCATGTTGCTGTGAGAGGCAGCACAATCCCTAACATAGCAGAATCACTACTCAATCCCCAGTCAAGAGCCCTGGAGGGGCTCTGGTCTCTTGTTGAAGTGCATGTGGGGCACCTGGGGAACGTGAAGCCAGTGCCATCTTGGATGCATTGTACTTTTCCAAGGAGGATTGCAATGAAGTTTCCTATGAGGTGGGGGTGTGATGGAGGTGTAACAGCTCCTGCATGCAGCCCTGCCCAAAATATCAGGTTATCATGTTTTCTGCTAGTGAGACCTTTTTTTTTAATTTTGATTCTCTGCTTGTTTCATGCATTCTATCTCTGGATGTTTGCAGCATATTTGTCCAAGACAACTGCTCAGCACCCAGCATGGGACATAGGACTGCTGTACCTTCTGTCTACCCTGCTTGGTGGGAACCATGCATCTCTTCCTCTGGCTGCCCAAGATCCTTCCCACAGGAACACCTGTCACCACTGGCCTCAGGCCCAGGCTGGGGTCTCTGAGTGACAGCAGGACTAGTCCCAGCACCCTCATGGCAAGAGCCTTTTCCCCACCTGCACAGTGGCAGTGAGTGCCTTGTGTACCTACCCCAAAAGCATATGCTACTGGGTTTATTACACCTGAGCTGTGGTCATCCACTGGCATGGAGATGCTAGTTTTCTACATTTAAAACAACATTTATCAAGAGGAAATGGCTTCAAGTTGTGCCAGGGGAGGTTCAGGTTGGTTATTAGGAAGAATTTCTTCACTGAGAGGGTTATTAGGCATCGAAACAGGCTGCACAGGGACGTGTTGGAATCACTGTCCCTGGAAGCATTCAAAAAGCATGTAGATGCTTGGGGACATAGTTTAGTGGCATGGAAGTGTTGGGTAGACAGTTGGACTCGATGATCTCAGAGGTCTTTTCCAACCATGATGATTCTGTGAGTCTATGATTAAAGCTGTGTCAGGCAGAGCCCTGAGACATTGCCCAGCTGAATGAAATGCCAGGCATTCCCCATCCATTCCTTTGGAAAGGCTTGGCTGGAGCTGGAGCAGTTTGCACATTTGGAAAGTGATGCTTTCCTGGGGCAAATGCCAAAATTCAAGCTTCATTAAACATCTCTGCCCTAGCAAAGATGCAAACCGCCTCAAAAGTGCTTTGAGTGCTCCCTCTGGCCTTAGTGCCTGGTGGTGGGAAGGCCTCTCCTGAAGCAAGTGTGATACTGAGCTGCAAAAAATAGCAGAAAAATACTTTTTTTTCTAAGTTGTCATATTTCTGACAAACTGACTGAACCAGGATGTCTAGGGGCTGATGTTAAGCAAGGCACCGTCCAAGTAAAAAGAGATTACTTTATTAAAAAGAAAATGATTTTTTCCCCCAAGGGGGTTTCCAGGACTGGACTTCTTGTCTTGAATCCTAGCACTATCTCCAGTGAGCTAAGAAAATGCAATTTTAAAAATAAACAGGGGATGGCAGTAGAGACCCTGCTAATATAGGCAACAACTGTGTGGGTTTTGTTGACGCTAAAGAGAACGTCAATCTAATATTACACTTGAAAGAAATTATAGAAACTTTTGGCAAATTTCCATGAATTTAAAATAATTAGTATATTAACTGAAATCTGAAGGCACATCCTGATCATGGTCCAACTAAATAAATTTCTCATTCTGTAATTTCTTCTTTCACTTTAAATATATGAACCTTTAAAATCACTAAAAAAATCGAACTAATTCCCTAGCTTTGACTGACTAATGTCTCTGGAAAGTTTTATTCCTTTTCACTTTGCAAATTACAGTCAGCTTTAACTTTATAACCTAATATTTTAAGTTATCTCATGAAATATATGAACTAGTTTTAGCCTCTGAATTACTTCTGAAACGCACATGGGAACTATTTTTAGGAAACCCTTTATAACTGAGGCTGGTCCTTCACTCCTGTGGTATGGATTTATTTCTGCCTCCAACTGATTCAAGACCTTTCCAGACGGTTGTGAGCTGTGTCACCTATAACCAATTCTAAGACCAGAAATACACATGAGCATTTAAAAGACACTGTTTCCCAGAACATGCTTGCAAATAAAAGCATTAGGATAAAAATGGTAGGAAAATGTTGGCAAAACTCTCTTTATGAAGTCAGCCTTATGTTCTGTTTTTTTTCTTGCAGTTATTAGCCTGCAAAACAAGACATCATTGGTTTTAAATTATTTTAAGTACTTAAATCTTATGTTGTGGGTTTTGTTTTTTGGTTTGGTTTGGTTTCTCTAGAATAGGTAAAATGGGAAAGGGAAATGGAGACTAAAATGTAAGAAGACATTCAGCTAATGATCTTCCTGGAAAAATCCAGTTTTTCCAGCAGTTTCAGAAAATAAGTAAAGCCAGTAGGAGCAGCTGTGAAGAATTGGAAAAGGTGGTGCCTGGCCAGTAAAAGTAGTCAAGAAGGACTTTGAGCATCATCCCATTTGGTAGTTGCCTAGGGCAGTGGCTCCCTGAGTTTATGGAGGCCAAATTTCAGTTCTGAGGGATGTCCATTCCACCTCAGAACTGTGGGTTTGTTCTTGGTTTTGTTCTTCTTTATGTGGAAGTGCTATAGGTAACATACAGCTCCATGATCAGGAACGGGACACTTCATGGCACTGTTGGGTCACAACCACTGATCTGCTTTGTAGAGCTTTTCCAGAGACATTGTCACCTAATCCCCCAGAGCCATTCAGGTTCTTGCTCTAAATATTCCATCTGTGTTTAATTTGTGAGTCACAAATCCAGCAAGCATGGATTTCATACAGCAATTTCATACAGCTTACATGGAAAGACACTAAACTGTAACAGATACCCTGACTGCTGTACACTGAAATAGCTGTTAAAATTCTGAATTGTGCCAAATACAAGCATTGGTACCCTCATTAGAAACATTTGGTTCTAGGCTTTTTGCAATTAGGAGTAATAACTGTACAGGTAATAGACAAACATTACCCCTGTGTGGAAAGAACAAGACATTTAAATGTGTTTTCTGAACTTCTAGTGAAGGGAAGTAAATAAAAACCAATTTAAAATAAAATGTGTTTTGTCTCCCAGTCAGCTAAAGCTTTTACTATATTAAGTATTGTGAATACCTACTAAGAGAATTTTTTTATATATTTATATAAAAACCATACTTAAATGCACCTGGTGATTACATGCATACCTATGTTGTAAAATACTCTTCTGAGTCCTTCTTTTAGTATTAAAGACAAATGCAGTTCACTCTGAGTTCATTTTTTGTTCCTGTTTATGCCTCATTTTGCTGAGTGTACTATGTTGTACAGACACATAGAGAAACTGAGTGTAGAAATATTTAGAGAGATTTCCCCATCTGCAACTGAGATCTTCAATTGCTGATGATGTAACTACATTCACAGAAGTTGTGACATGAAGTGAGTTGATAAATCCAAGGATAAACAGGAGGAGAATTCTGAAGATGAAACCCAATCTATTTCAAAGCCATTTTCCTGAAGAGTGATGAATTCAGTATACAGGGAATGGCCTTGAATATTACCATCAGTTTTACACAGTACGTGCAAAGACTTCTTGATTTAAAATTTTTCTACAAACCATTGCTTATTTCTGGATGTGATTTCTCCTATAATGTACTAAAACCTCTGTCTTCAGGCAGCCCTTGCACCCACCACACAGAAAAGATGCTTTGCTGTTCTCTTACCTTGAGGAAGTTTGGGAGCTCTCTTTCCAGGAGGGTCTTTAGTTCTGCTTTGGAAAGCGTTTGCCTGTTGCCGTCAGTTTTTGCATACTTGTCAAAGACAGCAATGGTCATTCCCATTGCAGTTTCCAGCTGAGACATGTTGCTGCTGGAGTCTGGCTTTGTTCTGAACAGGAACACCCTCAGGCCTCTCAGAAGACTGAAGCTGGTCTTATTCTGGGGTTTTTATGCAACTCTCCTGTCCAATCAATGGTTGCACACCAGTGGGACAGTTAGCCGTTAGCAAACATCCGTGTCTGAGCACTGCTGGCAGTACACACCTCAGTGCTGATAGCTATTAAAAACCTCAAGCTTTATGACCGTGGTGTGGCTGGTACAACCAGTTGATCACCAGTAGAAACCAGCCTCTCCTTCAAGATACACAGGGTGACTAACAAATGAAAATCAGATCTTGTTACTGGCTGTTTGCTCAAGAATCAGATTTCTTCTTTCAGATATCCCCAGCTAAGTAGAGAGGGTTGATAGCTCAGCTTTGGCACGATATGTGCTAGCCTGCTCAGGAGGAAGAGGAGCATCTCACTTCTGCACTACCACAGTTAAGGGCTCTGCGAGGTGCTGCCTGTGCTGAGCCAAGAGCAGACATACACTGCCCTCTGCCATGCCAGGGACCTTGTTGTAGATCTGATGGCCACCTAGCACACACTGAGGACGGGAGTCACTGGATCAAAAGCAGAGAAGTCTGTGATGCAGACATCTAACTTAGTCCCTCTGAGCTTGCACTCAGGCCAGAGCAGATATCTGAAACAGGTCTAATGAATCAACATCTCTCCAGGGCCAGTAAAGGGAGCCTTGCAGAGCTGCTCCACAAAGAACTTGCTCAGCTGTGGATATCTGAAATAATAAATCTGATACTTGAGCAAACAGCCAGTATCAAAGTCAATCTTGATCTGCAGTGAAATAACTTGTTATTGACCCTACGCAGCACCAAACCCTGCAATTAAAATGGACTGTACCGAAAACAAAGGGTCACTTTGAAACCCTGTGGTCCTCTGTGTTTCTGATGAACTTTGTGATTCATTTGAAAACCTCCACCTTCTTTGTATCATCTGTCACCAAGGCACCCACCTCATTCATCAGTGGGCCTGCATTGCCTCTAGTATTAGTTTTTCAGGCAATGTATTTGAAGAAGCCCTTCAGGATGCATAATTTATTTGAAGAGTTTATGAGAAGTATTTTGTTCCTGTGACTTCAACCTTGTGACATAGATGCAACTGATATGCATGAAGCTATTAAGGGTCTCAAGGAAAGTTTGTAGTTTTTACAGTAAAGTGCATGTTTAAATCTATGGGATTCCTTCAGAAGAACAAAGAAGAGAACAGTCAACTGGTCCCAGTTAGCTATGACAATCATGTGATGTTTGCATACACACAATGGCAGTTGCTGGTGTGTCAAGTGCCAGGAACTTTTCCTTGTCCTTTTCTGACATATATCTGTGACATAAGTATTAAATGTGGCCGTGAATCAAATCGTCTCTCTTAAAGGAAACTTAACAAAATAAAATGACTACTTGATGAATTTTCATGACTCTAAATTATGAACATTTGTGTTAGTTATAAAGAAGGAAAAAAAAGTGCCTTGAAAAAGCAAAGGAGGAGTTCATCAGTTTCAGTCCACAGGATATGTCAGTGTGTCCACGCCTTTGCCACGTAACCGGGCAGAAAAGGTATCCTCATTCTTGACCCATTTTCCTCTCTAAAAGCAGATGACACACAGTTTTTGAGAAGGCTCCAAAAGTGCTAAAGCAAAAACCACAGGGCTTGAATTTCTACACATTGAATGGTCACCAGGGTAGCACTGGTTGGCTGGGTTTTTTTGTTGTTGTTGGGGTTTTTTATGTCTCATATTTGTATTCATGCATGTGTACACACATCAGTACTGATCAGACCTCTCAATTCACACTTTTGGTACTGTTTAAATATTTGCTTGCAATGTGTTTTTCATTAAAAATAGCAGTTCTGTGCACAAGGTGGAGACTATTACAGGATAGCAAGCAGTATTTGGATGCCAACCCATCTGTCCAGTTCCCAGTGACATAAGCCATTTTCTGTGGGGTTGTTTCAATTTTTGTCAACACACTTTGTTTACTAAAGAGCAAGGTTTCCCTTTGCACTACTTTGAAAACTTGCTGTAAGTGTGATTAACAGTTTTTAAGGTCATTTCATTTCCTCAGTGCAAGCTAAATTTAATTATGTCTAGTGATTAAATGATGCAATTACTACATTGTTTTTGCAAAACACATTTAGAAGATTAGACTAAACAGGCACTGATGAGACATAGGCAGGTGTTCATACAAGCACAGTGTAAGGTTCTGTAAATTACATATACATTAGTTTTCATTATTTTGTTATCATGTACTTCTCAAAATATCCTTAAAATGTGTTTCAGAAATGCAATTAATAAGATCATATACTGTTTAAGTGAATTTTAAATGTAGGTAAAATGGGAAAGATGAAGGTCAACTAACTGGCTCTGTGACTTTCTGAGCAGAGTTGGAGTAGTAACACATCTGGCAAACCTGTACTATGGGAAGCATAGTTCCATCACTGTATATTGACTGTACTCAAATACATTTATTAGTGCACTAGACATAGCCAAATTACACTGTAAAATCAAGGAATATATTACAGCCAATAAATTAATACTTACAGTATAAATACTTCTGTCTAATTTTCAATCCTTGGTCGAATAATTTCCTGGATGCTAATCTTTACAGGATTTTTTATATTTCAGTTTTAAGTTTCATGATATTAAGCCTTCCAAGACTACTGGTTTTTTTTCATTGTAGAGACAGAAAGAGAGGTTACACCCTACATTAAATAAATTTTGTCCACTCATGAGCTTAAGTCATGATTACTTAGTACTACATGTCCTCATCTGGTTTCACACAGGCTACACAGTACAATTGTCACATGTTCTACCTTAACACTTACAATATCCTATTTAGTTACAGGGCCATGATGCTGAGCTCTGGTCATGGTCATGAAATGTTGTTCTGTGGTGTGGTCAGAAAGGATAGGAAAAAAAGACAAAGAAAATAGAAGACAAAGAAAAAAATATAGTCAAAAAGAAAAAAACAGAAATGAGCTGTAAGAGTTGTTGTTCTGTAAACTTTGAAACAAAGAAAGTGAATTTTCTAAAGGAGGTTCCTATTTGTTAGAGAGGTAAAAACACACAAGAATTACTGAGTCAGTTCCAAGAAAGCTTTCAAAAGACATTCATATGCAAAGAATATTTTGGCCATGTTAAACTCTCATGAACTAGACAATACTATTTTTCCTTAGTTGTACAAAACCATTTTCTCAGAGTGAAGGAATCCCAAAGAGAAAGTGGCTTCTACATGAGTGTCTGTGCAAGCAGCACATCAAGAAGAAACTTTTGCATTCACCATACAAACATTTCTTTTCATTTAAAAATATGAATCTATGCATACATTGAAGAAATGTGTGCAGAGAAGGGCTGAGCTGCTCACACAGAACTGCCTGTGAAGCGAGGTGATACCCAGACACACTGTCAGGAAGATTTACAAGGAAAGTTGATTGGGTAGAAGTTCCCAAGCCACACACATTTCATGGAACTGGCTACTTTTGTTTTTCAGAAAGTGCTCTCAAAGTGTAGCACAACTGATAAGTAAAGCTTTTCCAGTAGGCAAACACTGACATACCTCTGCCATCATTAACAGGGCAGCAAACGGCCACAGCAGGCTCAGCAATAGAGGAAGGTGGGGTGGGGACTGGGAGCCAGAGCAGGCTTTTCTAACAATTCAACTGCAGTTTTCACTTGCAAGAATAAAGAGGAGAGCTTCACCAAACATTACTTTGTTACCACACTGCAGAGCTGAAGGTGAGATGAGAAACTACTTAGTTCTTTCTACTCAGAGGCAATCAGCTCACTTTTTCCCCATAGAGCTTGAATGAAATTGTAGCTACTCTTTCCATTTCTTTTCTTGCTCAATAGAAGTACCTGTTTAGATTAGACCTAGAGTGATTAGGTTAATCTTAGTCTGCATTTAAAAAGAAATTTAAAGGACAAATTGTATTTAATATTGCACAACAGCTAAACTGAGAAACCAGAGTTACTCTATCTGAGCAAACTCAATTAGCCCACTGGTATTTTTAGAATGTCTGTCACCTTAACATCTAACCTTTTCTGCTGTCCTCAGAGAGGCTTATCTTGTTTTTCCACTTTCCAGAATTAAATGTTATAAAGTTAAAAAGGGAGCAATACCTTCTACTTGCTTTCATGATTTATTTCCACAGCAGTTTCAGGATTCCCAACCTGGACTTCAATCCTGTTATGATAGGCAATGTACACATACAGCAGTCCTGCCTCATGGAACCAATCATCTAGTTTCAGGACAAGACAAGCACATCATCATGTAACAGAAGATAGAGCATTTCAAGGAAGATGTGACAGATCCAATTCCTTGTTATTATTTAGAGCCCTTATACTGTCTGCTTATAGCTCTAGCCTCTGTCTGTCTTTAGTCTGCTAATAGTGGATCATCTTACAGTTTCATTGTCTGGTTTATTTCTGCTTTTATTTATAGAGGGTGTGGCAATACATCTTGATTGTATTGAATGTAATGGTGAAATAGGTGCAGCACAAAAAATTGCATTTGTGTTTGAAAGCCCAGTTCATCAAGGCAGAATAAAACCAACACAGCATCCTCTTTAGGTTAGTGGAAACATGGACCTTGTGGACCCCATGACACATTTCAATTTCCCCTCAGGTGGTATTTTCCTTAAACCTGGAATCTATTTTAAGATCAGTCTTTAATAGAGAAGCGAGTCAAAACATTTCAGTGCAGAAAAAGAACTGAGCTCCTTTTTTGCTTCCCAAACAATGCTAGGAACTAGGCAAGAATTACATTTCAAACAAAATTCTTCATGTCTGCACAGATCAGACTTTCTGTATAGATTTAGTCCACCTCCACAGTTGCACCTGCCTAATGGAGGAGTGTAGGAGTATTTTTAAGCAGAGTGTTCTTAACTAGTTGAATGAAGACATCCTTAAGTTGATTTAACCCTAGGATGTAGCTGCTGACTTTCTGAGAACAGTGGCAGCTTTGCAGTGGTTCTTGATGCCAGCAGTAATAACAAACCATTTCAGATAAAATCAAATTGCAAACAAATGCTAGTCAACCAAGTAAATGTCATTGCTGTTCTGACATCACTGTTATCAGGCACAAGAACATTAGTCATAGCATCACACACAGACATGCATATTTTACACTCAAAACCACAAATATGTTGGTTGGGGCACCTCATCATCCTGCCTGCTACTGAGGATCCTTGAGGTAATGGAGCTACGAATACCTGCTCCAAACTCTTCTTCCACAGATACCATGAGAGCAAAGAACCCCAACCTCGGGCTTGGGAAAAAAATGTGGTTCAAGTTAGACTGAAGTAATCCATACCCAATTGCTAAAACTAGCTGCCTAAGTGCTAGGTGTATTAATTAAGCTGCAAGTCCTTGGATCATTGTCTAACAGAGCAGGAAGAGAGAGTTCAGGACCATAGTCTCACCTTGGCTACACTAACTCTTCAAACCAGGGTCATGAGTGTGACAGAAAGAAAAGGAGCCTTATTTGTAGGGCCATGACTAAGCCAAGTACACTGATGAAACACAGCAGAACATGTATGAGGCTTAAGAATACACTGTGCCCCTCTTGCCCTTAAATTAGCATGTCATAGCCTGTGCTTAACACAGGACTTTGAACCCCAAACTAAACCAGAATGGAACCATCACTTTGCAGCAGCCTGTTCAAAAGAGAATGACCTCCAAAACTGGTTAGAAGCAAAGGCCCAAGATCCTATTAAAGTTTTATTATCAGGCAGATGGGCTATATTATATACTGAGCAATTAAATGGACAGTTAAAATTGAGATCATACTGGACACTATGAAGTGTGCTTAGATTAATTGCAGAGCTCTTTTTTTGGTTTAAAGCTATCAAAATAACCATGAAGAAGCAGAAGACTGCCTGCTCTGGAAAATCCTCATCAGGTTTTGTTGCTTCCCAAGTGTTTAATTATAAAGTGACAACAAAAGAGTTGAATAATTTATAAGATCCCACCAGGCTTTAACATTTAAAATTATATCACTGCAAAATCACTTTCTGCTTTATTAAAATAGCAAAAAGGTTTGTTACATGAAAGAAAACACTTAGCCAATACCATGGCACGTTCCTCTGGCTAACAGTTGTTAAATTATGAAGTGACAACAAAAGAGTTGGGTTTTTTTTATAATTGTATTCACACATCCTTTGGATCAGTCTTGTTGACCATAGAAACCCTGAGCAGTTAATTGGTACTAATGAACACTTTGCATCACCTCTGATGCTTGCTTTCTCATTTTCAACCTTGTTTTCTTATGTCTCTATTAAATATTAACAAGTAGAAGAGTTACCTATTTATAGTTAGTAATTGGAATATTTTATTGCTGTGACCAGACTATCTCATGCCTTGTATTTTTAAAATTTTCTACTACAATATCTTCTATCAAAGCAAGTATTAAGTGAGAATCTACATATTATGGGGTATTAATTTTCCCATATACACATTTTCTTTTTTTAGAATGATGATTATTGCACAATAAAAGATAAATATTACTGATTTACTACCTTTATCCTGATATTCTCTCACCATAATTTCAGCACTATGATCAAGTGAAGACTGAAGCAAAGTTCTCTAACAAGAGAATTCAGGAATCTATACTCAATAACTGCAGTTGTGACCATGGGCTTTAGCATTTTCCATCACCTCCATGTGGCTTCTCCAGCTGATTATAATGGAGGTTGTGTTTGCCTATGCAAAGGTTAAATTAAGGCTTCTTTCCCTTGCCCACTTTGTTTTAATGTAATTAAAAGATTAATAACTGCTTGGAGAAAAGGGAGCTTGCCTGAAATCTGCTACAGGTTCTCTGTAAGTAAGAAATAGAATTAACAATTCTATTAGAATTAACAATGGCTAATTTCTATTATTATTATACCATACTCTCAGCTTTTTTCTTTGCTCTTATATGATGTCTTGATGACATGCTATAAATAGTCTGGAGAAGCAGCCTCAGTTAGGAGCTTGCATCTTTGATCACTTCTGCAGCAAATTTGAAATGAGGTGATAGTGAGGTAGAGAGGAAGGAGACACCTTTTATATCCTGAAATAGTTGTAAGCATTATTTCTGTAGGATCATCAGGAAAAAAGGACATGCGAGGGAAGTATTTATGAATATAGAATGTACTTTGGAATAATAAAGGCTTAAAAGAGCTTTGATGTTTCAACTCAAATGAGCTGGTCTTGTCTCGTCACTAGGTGTCAGCATTGCAAAGAAGCTGATAAAATTGTGAGCGAGTTTCTTGCTTAAAAATGGGAGGAGGCATTATATTAGACTATTTTGAAGGCATATTGCTGCCAATCAGGGAGTCATTGAGGAAAGAAACAAATGTATGAAACTTTTGTCCATTATGGGGTTTCTAGTATGATCACTGTGAAATTGCCTTTTTTTTGAATTGCATGCAGCCATGCAGTCTGTGAACATGTATTTGACCAATTAACGTGAAACAAAGCAGCCTCAATCTAGTATCTAATGATTGTGAATTCTCCAAAGAAGGAATAAAATAGATTTCTGATTCTTACAACCTGCTTACACAGCAAAACCCTTGCTTTCTAAACAATCCACAAACTTTAAATATGCTGTTCCTTAAAAACAATCAGGTAACTGACATCATGGGAGAGGATTTTCCTTTTGGTAGGAAAGTAAGAAAACATTTGCTTAGAGCATGGGATCTGACTTAACGTTGTTAAATGCAGAATGCATTGTCTTCAGAGGCTGTGGAAGCCTCATCCCTGGAAGCTTTTAAAACAAGGCTTGATGGGGCCCTGGGTAACCTGATCTAGTGGATGGTGTCCCTGCCAGGCAGGGGGGTTGGAACTGGATGTTCTTTGAGGTCCCTTCCAACTCTGACAATCCTATGATCCTATGATCCTATGTTCCAGTTTTTGTATCACAAGACAGCTGAAGGTCACAGACTGACTCAAGGTCCCTTAAAGACAACTGCAAATAGCTAATTTATAACAGTTTTTGCATGTCAAATTTCTTAAGGCATCTGAATGTTTTGTCAGTTCCTAAGAGATTTTTATTGGAGGAAGATTCCTTTCTGATTCTTAATAATTAAGGATATGTAAGGGAACTGCTGAGGCTTGGCTTGTTTTTTTTTTCTTCCTCCCGTTAAAAAATCCAACACAAGATAAAGCAGCAAAAAAACCCTCTAAAAACCAAACCACCACATGTAAAAACAAACTACCACCAAAAAATCCTCAACTGAATGCCACCTCCCCAAACACCTTGCTTTTAGCTTGATTAGGATGATTGCACAGGAGATGTCAGGTATCTATAAAAGCTCTTCAAAAGCTCTTATACTCTTCAGACATGACGCCCTAATTCATTTGTAGATATGAAACAACTGAAAACAAAAATAAAGAGCTACAATTTACATGCAATTCACTGAATAAACAACTGGAAGCAATGAAGAAACTAAATGAATCACTCAAGCATCAGAATGACAGGTGAGTTCAGTCTCTAAAGCAAACAGTAAAACTAAATAGCACTTCAGTCTCAAATTTTCAATTGTGCTTTAAGTAATACCTGAAAAGTGGAGTTAGAGGAAGCAAAAGATGCTTCAGGGCTGCTTTATATGTGTATACTGTTGAATAAGTTGTAATAACTTTGGTTTGGTCTGTTTGCTTCTGTATTGGTTGGGGGTAGGGAGGAATACCTACAGACTGCAGTGACGGTAGGAATTAAAAGGAGTAATGAAGACAACCCAGTTCTTGGGTACATTTGGGGAGGCAAGTAGATGTCTTTTGGTTTGTTCTTGAATTCTTACATGCTGTTATCAACCAAAGATTTTCATATATTCCCTTTTAGCTGACAACATTTCTCTGTAAATGTATCAGACCAGAAACAAAAAACCCCATTAATTATTACTAAATTAATACATTTGAAAAGAATATTTGATATAGTGATGGTTGGTATTCTGTCTGTGGTATAGTACATCATTCCTTAACAATAAACTAGCATTACATATCTCTTCCTGAGGACTAGTTTTTTTCTGTTTGGTGGCTTATAATTGAAGTCTGAGGTACCTTTTGCCAAGGAAACTAAGACAATAGGGTTTCTCTTTGAGAAATTTTAGTTAATACTTAATTTTGCAGAAGACATCTTTAAAATGTGCTCATAGGCAGACCTTGTATTTTTTGGAAATTAAATGCTCTTTTTGGTTTTACTGGCAAAGCTCAGTCCATCCTCCCAGGTTCTTGCCCTGTCAGTGGTCAGAGCAGTCCAAGTCACTGCCTTGAGTTCTGATTCAACTGGAAAAGTTTTCATACTTGTCCAGTAGTTTGCTACTGGGTGAATTTGGACACTTATTTTCACTGCTGCAATCTGCAGCTCGCTGTAACTGGGGAGATGCTCTAATGAAAGCTGCCTCTTTCTAAAGGCAGATTGGAGAAGCTGTTATAGATATTCTTCAACAGCCCCAAATAAAGTGGAGACCATGGAAATACACTCCCCCCCAGCCCTGGTCTTAGCTAGAGGCTGCAGCTTAGAAACTGGTAGATAGGAAGTGGATAAACAAGTGACAGCAGAGACCATCTAGGCAAGGCAAGTGGCAGATGCAATCTGCCTTAGAAATTAGGATAGCTAGTGATGGAAAAAGTGTATTCTGTGAAGCTAATCTAGAAGTGCTCAGGTTACAGCTGTGATGCTAGTAGATGACAGTACTTATATATTGAATGATTGTGGAGACTAAATCTCATTGTGACTAGTAAAGACTGAAGCAGACCTATAGATGAGCTATAGCAATATCCTATGAAGTGGTCCTTTTGCTGAATGTTGTGTGAGAATCTGGAAGATGTTTAGAATGTTACTGGATAATCTGTATGTGTAGATGTGCTTGCATGGATAATACCTGAAACAGATAAGTCTACTAATAGTATTGTCAATTCCAGAGCATACTAACAGCTAAAACCTCAGCATCCTTAATCACAGAATCATAGAATCATGGAATGGCTCAGGTTGGAAGGGACCTTAAAGATCATTTAGTTCCAACCCCCCTGCCATGGGCAGGGATGCCAATCATTAGACCAGGTGGCCCAGGGTCACATCCAGTCTGGCCTTGAACACCGCCAAGGATGGGGCATCCACAACCAATAATAGTGGTGATTTTTGGCTTGGGCTGAATGACAGTTTCTGTTCTGTCATGGTATCTTGAATACTTTGTGGCTATAATCAAAAGCAAGTTTCTGATGTTTAATCTCCAGGAATGAACCCTTTCAATATTTTCTACTGTGCCTCCATGAAGGGAAATGACTTTCATGGAGGTCATGGAGTGTGTGGGAATCATTCTGTGCTCACACCCTGCAAATTCATAAGTTTGGTTTGAAGCTCCTGATAGCAATTGGAAATGCTACAAAAAATAATTCTGGCTTCTTAGGACAGAGCTCACTTTGATCATTAAAATTCCTTTCTCTGCATCTTTAGGACTGCTACACAGTTGTTAGAAATGGAAGATCTCAGAAAAGAACTACAGCAATACCTACAGGAGAGAGATGGAAGAATAGCAAGTAAGTCACTAACTAGCCTACAGGTCGCTGAACCGAGAGAAATGACTAAATTAACTAGATGGTTTTTCTTATGGGTTCTAGATAAGCAGCTATATTTTACTAAATAACTTACTATATTTTACTATCTTAGCCAGGGAAATGTAATTTGACAGTTAAATGAAACAAACACAGATTTTTGGTTTTAGAAATGTTACACAAACTTTATTTCCCAGGCTATATGAACTTTACTAAATCTCTGCATAGCATCATAAGTCCCTTCAGGGTCTTTTTACAGTGTGTCCATTAAAACTACTTTCTGTAGGAACTGCAAATGACAAGAGCTTACTTTAGTGTGGCATAAGAGGGCATGGACCACAGTTGCTGATGGCATTCACAATCAACTTTATTGTTCCAGAAGCTGGAATTTATACTTTTACACAGAAAGGATAATGACCAATTACCTTCCTACAGAAAGAGCACTGACCAAGTAATAAGTAACACCTTCATACACAAAGTATACTGATGAATTAGCAAGTGACACTTTCATATACAAAGGATCCTGACAAATTGACAAGTAACACTTAATAGATAAAAATAACTACTATAAATATAATAAAAAACTGTACAGTACAAAGACATGTAAATCTGATGAGGCTGGCACTGTGATCTGTGGGGAGCTGTGGGGAGGATATCACACTAAGACTGTGTAGGGTGTCAAGGCCTTTGTATGCGGCTGCAAAGCTTCTGCTAGCTGACTCCCACTCTCTCTCTCAGTCTATGTAACTTCTTTCTTGTGAGAATCTGACCTCTGCCTTGTCTAGCTTCCCTTTTGTGGAAACCTGGCCTTTGTGGCCTATAATGGTATGCTACACTTTAGTTCTGCAAATGACTAGAAGCAACCACTAAAACTTAGCAGTAGGTTGCACAAATCAGTATTCAATTATTATCACCCATGTTGAGTCTTTGGAGAGCGAAAAAAAACAACCCACACTTGTTTTCTAGGCAATGCAGTCTCTCCTTTCAGATTTTGAGAACTCATCTTTTAATGTATTTATTTTCTTAAGCCTTGCAACAGAAAATAAAAGTCCTGGAAGAAAACTCGAAAGCTCAGCAGAAAACAAAACCAGATATGGAACAAACCCTAGATATTCTTAAATAGGAATTAAGTGAAACGGAGCAAGCACAAAAGGAACTGAGTATCAAGGCAAGGAATTATTTGCACCTACATTCTAGAGACTGGAATTGTAGATATCTATTCAACTGATAGAGTTGGTAAATCAGTATTTCAGTGGTACAGTATCTAAAGAAACTAGAGCAGTCTGTGTAATGGACAAGAACAAATTCTTTCAACTTTAGTTGTATACCTTTTGGGTTTTGAGTAGCTGAGCTTGAATTTTAAAAAAGTCATTATCAGGTTCTAACAAGGCTATATGAGCCATGGGATGTGAGTACATAATGTTTGGAAGAAGAAAAAAACCCCACCAACCAACCTACCTGCACATTCCTCTTCAGTAGTTTTGATCACTGTAAAATGTGGATTGGCTTACTGTGTCCCCTCTCTTGTACCCTGAATTAAGGCACACATGCGACTTATGTACTCATCAAAACACATCTGATTTTCCTTTTGATCTTTGAAAATCTAATAAAATTTCATTTTGGTTATCTCTAATTAAAATAGTATTTGTTTTTCAAAGCAGAGACCATTTTGACTATAGCAAGTTAACAGGATAATGTTTAAAAACAACCCAAAACCATGTTCGCTAATGAAATGTGCACCCAGGGCAGTAGTCACAGCACCTAGCCTAACAGAATTCAAGAAGCATCTGGACAATCCTCCTAGACACATGGTTTAGTTTTTGGGATTGTCCTGTGCATGACAGGAGTTGGACTTGATGATCCTTTTGGGTTCCTTCCAACTCGAGACATTCTATGATTCTGTGTCCCCAAAACATCAGTGCAGCTTATATGTCCCCGCCTATAGGTAAGGTTCCCTGTAAGCTGTCAAGGCAGAGATTGATTTTGCACTTGCTGATCAGTTTGTATATGAAGTGTGCAGTCTGGCAAATGGATCTGCTGCATTTCCATTCCCTGGAAGCAAAGCTTAATCTCTCCAGGCAATATTATCCAGTTTATAGCAAATATTTCCTTTGGTCTCAGTAAATATTTACTGGTGTGAAGTTTGAAATGAAACGTGACTGGCTTAACTGTCAACCCTTCTGCTGCTTAAACGGGACAATAATGTGGGGGTTGGTGCTTTGCCATGGTATCTAACATTCTGAAGTGTGGCAGTAGCTGTAACTGCTCATGTGCACCAAATGTATATCTGAGAAAGGTATTTCTGAAACAAGCTTGTAACTTTAAAACTACTTTTTCATTGCTTGGTTAAATTCACCACCAAGCCACTCATCGTTCACCATTCTGTGTGTGTTTTTCAGTTGTTAATGGAGGAAATGGTAACTTTGTTTCTGCAGGCATCTTCTACTGAAGAAGGAAGAATTGAACAAATGCTCCAACATGATTGCAATGATTCACAGTCTAAGTGGTGGCAAGTGAAGTGCAGAAACAGTGAACCTCAGTTTATAGGGCTCTGTTAAGACATCAAGCATTTGATACATATGTATAAATGTATGACTATAAGCACAGATTTTTAAAGCTGAAGCTAGCATGCTATCTGACTTTTTTTGAAAAAACAAGCAAACTAGAATTAAAGTAGCCTAACTGTCAGTTGAGAAGAAAGTAATAACTGTGGAAGTTTTGGTCTGAAAAAAATGAACCATTGTATAGCAAACAGATGTTCTGATGGTCTTGGTAGAATTATCATCTGTATTGGGAGCTGAATGCAATGTTTTTGCTGGTGACTAACCTTCCTAAATAGATATAGGACAAACAAAAAACAAAAGAAAAAGCAAAATGGAAGTCACTGTCAATTGGTGTTTGATTGCATAGTCTTCTATTGGCTGTATTGGCTGTCTAGAAAGCAGCATGCTTCATAGTTTTAAGCACTTTCATAATTTAATCTTGTTAAATTTGACTCTCCTGAATACCCTTATTCTTTGTGCAGTGTTGCTTCCTGATATCAAAGGCAAAATAAAAAATTAGTATTATTTGTATTTATTATTGTTGGGTTTATTTTTATTTATTATTGTATTTTTTATTATTTCTTTGTATCTAATTTTTAATGGCTAGTTTTTTAAATACCTGAAATGCTTTGGTTTTCAGTTTTGTAATAGATGTGTCTTACTGAATTTGTTCAGCTCATGTTGAAGTACAGCCTTGTAGGTTCTGTTGCAATTATGCAATGTCATAGGATTGTAGGATCATAGGATTGTCAGAGTTGGAAGGGACCTCAGAGATCATCCAGTTCCAACCCCCCTGCCTGGCAGGGACACCTTCCACTAGATCAGGTTACCCAGGGCCCCATAAAGCCTTGTCTTAAAAGCTTCCAGCGATGAGGCATCCACAACCTCTCTGGGCAACCTGTTCCACTGCCTAACCATCCTCACAGTGAAGAACTTCTTCCTAATATCCAGCCTAAATCTACCCTCCTCTAGCTTACACCCATTTCCCCTGGTTCTATCACCATCTGACCTCCTTAAAAGTCCCTCACCAGCTTTCTTGCAAGACCCCTTCAGATACTGGAAGGCTACAATAAGGTCCCTTCAGAGCCTTCTCCTCTGCAGACTGAACAATCCCAACTCTCCCAGTCTGTCCTCATAGGAGAGGTGCTCCAGTCCTCTGATCATTCTCCTGGCCCTCCTCTGGACTTGCTCCAGCACCCCCATATCCCTCTTGTAATAGGGGCTCCAGAACTGGATGCAGTATTCCAGGTGGGGTCTCACGAGTGCAGAGTAGAGGGGGAGAATCACCTCCCCCGATGTGCTGGCCACGCTTCTCTTGATGCAGCCTTAACCTCTAAATGAATTGTAGTTTTTATAACTTAACCACAGGTGAAAGTTATAGACATTTTGGTCTCTGTGAAGACCAGGTTAATAAATAATCTCTCTCTTTGCTGTCATTTGTGTGTTCTATTAAATGAGGTAAATTACAGGGATGACTGCCAACTTTGTGCACAATGCATGCTGTAGCGTTGTCTTTGCATAAAATGCAGTTATTACTTAGGAAGATAAAGAAGAGAGTTATCTGAATTGCTGAAGTGAGGGGTTTTCTTGATTTGTGCAAACTGAATTGGGAAAGAAAGCTTTATTAACCATAAATTTATACTTCAGTCTAATGGGTTAAGAAATTTGATTGTCAAAGTAGATTTGCAGACATGGCTTCATTTCTGTTTAAGTCCCTTGCTCATGGGGGAAGGGTGAGCAAATGGGTTTTTTTATTTCTTTTCTGCCAGAAACTGCTCATATAAAGAAATTGAAGTAGGAAATGTCAAGCCTGTTACTAATTAAACTGATAAATGCTGGTGTCATTTTTCTTTCAATTGGTGGAATAGGAGGGCAAAAACTTCAGGCTGCTCACCAGAATAAGGTTATGCAGCACTGAGATTCATGTTGCCAGAAAATGGTAAATGAATCTTTGGAGTTTACGTGACAGAATCCACAGAAATAAGCATGCTGTATAAATATTGATTGGGTTTTTCCACCCCTGGAAAAATGCACTGCTTCAGTAGGCTGTTTTAAGCCAAGTGTTGCTGAACTCTGTTGGGCTGCATCGCAAATAAACGCATGGATACATCAAGCTAGTTTGACAGCAGTTCTGTGCCCTTTCCTGCTAATGTTTTTGCAATTGATAATGAACAGCAGCTAATGGAACTAGCAAATAAATTGATGTCTATTTAAAATTTTGTTCAAAAAATGCAGGTAAAATTTTCAAAATAGAAAAACCTGTAGATTATTAAACTTAGTTTAGGCAGAGAAATATATGTGTTCTGGGGTTTTGCTTTTCACAGAATCACAGAACAATTATGGTTGGAAAGAACCCTCAAGATCATCTAGTCCAACCGATAGCCCTACACTACTCTTATCCCTAAATCATCCCCTGAAGAAACACATCTATCTGCTTCTTAAAAACCTCCAGGGATGGTGACTCCACCACCTCCCTGGGCAGCCCATTCCAATACCTCACCACTCTTTCAGTAAAGAAATTTTCCCTAATATCTAATCTAAACCTGCCCTGGCACAACTTGAGCCCATTCCCTCTAGTCCTGTCACTAGTCACAAGGGAGAAGAGGCCAACACATACCTCCCTGCTATGGCCTTTCAGGTAGCTGAAGAGAGAGATAAGGTCTCCCCTCAGCCTCCTCTTCTCCAGGCTAAACAACCCCAGCTCCCTAAGCCTCTCCTCATAAGGCCTGTTCTCCAGACCCCTGATTACCTTAGTTGCCCTTCTCTGCACCCTCTCCAGTGCCTTGATGCCCCTCCTATACTGCGGTGCCCAAAACTGCACACAGTACTCGAGGTGTGGCCTCACCAGTGCCAAGTACAGTGGCAAGATCACCTCCCTGCTCCTGCTGGTCACACTATTCCTGATACAAGCCAGGATGCCGTCAGCCTTCTTAGCCACCTGGCCACACTGCTGGCTCATGTTCAGCCGGCTTTCAGTCAACACCCCCAAGTCCTTCTCTGCTGTGCAGCTCTCCAGCCACTTTAGCCATCTTGATACTATCAGTGTTCAGAATAGTTCTGTAATAAGGTTCCCTGTGCAGTGTTAACATTCTTGTTGCAGGCTGTATCCAATGTGCTATTGGACATTTTTCTTTCCCCACAGACTCCCTCATTTAATGCAGAGAGTAGCTGGCAGCAGCACATTGAATAGCTGTGCAATCAGAGTCGATTTTTAATTATCTGTGTTATGTCAGGTTGTCAATTGCCTGTTCTATAAATGCAGGGACTCGTGAGCTGTCTTGGTTCAGAGCAACCTCAGGTATCAGTATCAGGCACTACAGTACTTCTTGTCTGAAAGTAGCTGGCTTTTATTCTGTATAATCTGGAGAAAGTTTTCCATTCAACACGTGGCTCTATATAGCTTTGTACATTATTTCAATCCTGCTGTAAATACAGTATTTCTTTTTCTTTGGCATGTGTTTCCTGAGTTCTAGTTCATTTTTGGTGTACTTTTTGGGGATATTGAGATAGTTTGGAATTGATGATCTTCAATTCATCATCTGTTGTGTGTTGTCTTCCTCTTACCACTCCCCTTCTCTTTGGTCTCGATTCTGCATCGTTTGATCTTTTTCTCCTTCCCTGCTAGTGGCTTATTTTAGGCTTTCATTTTCCCTTACTTCTCTGTCTTTCTCCATCTTTCTTTTACCACTGATTTCAAGTGACAGTGCTTATCATGTGCTTTTCCCTGGTGACGTCCATGTCTTACATTGAAATTAGCAAGCTTCTCTTGTGTGCCATTTTGGTCTAGTTGTGGAGTCCTTCCCACCACTGGGATAAAGCAGACTGTGGTCTTGAACTCTGACTTCTGAATGAAGTGTAATTAATCATCCTTGCCTGCACAGAAGATGGAACATGAAGCTTTTCCTGAACTGGTTCCTATGCTGTCATTGGCCTCCCCCTATGCTTATCTCTGTTATAAACAAGGCAGAGTATTTTTTTATTAATGTGATCTAAAGCTTTACACTGTGGTATTTGTGCTAGCACATGCAACTCCTTGTAGGCAAAAAACATTCTACTTCCAGGCTTGTGAAACTTTGGCTAGAGTTTTCTGAAGGGTGAAGCTAATATCCAGCACAACAGTAGGACTTGTGAACCTTACAAACTGAAATCATGGCCCTGCTGTAGGAAATGATCTTAAATGGAAGTGTTGACCTCCAATTGCTGGATATCTTGACGACATTCAGGAGGGTATGTCTGTGCTGTATGTGCACACCTGTATGCCTGTGCTGTGCTTCACTCATGTTTTCCTCAGCATCTACTACTTTTTGCTGTGAATGACAGGTTGAAAGGTTAGATAGACCTTTAATAAGACAGTCCTTAGGAAGTAATTTGAAACTTCTTCATTCTCACCATTTTTCAAAATGAAGTTCCTGCACTTGGAAAAGTATTGAAAATTGTCATCAAAGTTTCTTCTGGTTAGTGGCTTTTAAATATAAATAAAGAAGCCTTAGCATGAAAATGCTACAGAAAATGCAGTGAGAATATAGAAACAAAAGTTTTTTAATTAATTATAAATGCTTTCAGAATTGGCAAATATTTTTCCCCAGGGGACCTCTAAAATATGCAAAAAATGCTGTTGTACACAGAAAAAAAATCTCACAACACATCAATAAGTTTTCTCTTTAGCCTCAATGCAGTGCAAAAGAGCTCTGAAGGACTGAGCTTGCTGCCAAACTAATTTTCCAACACTTTTCCCTCATTTCTTCCCATTTCATTGTTTTACTAGATTATGAGCATAATTTATTCTTTTTTTTTTCTATTTTTTCAGGCTGTGAATAAGGATAAAAGATTAGAAGCATTATGATAAGTATCCTGAGGACTCTCATTTTGAGAACTCTGGGATTTTTTAGGTTTTTTTTGTGGGGGCCTTGTTTTTGGTTTGTTGTTTTTTTTTTTATATGTAGGTTAGAAATCTTTTTCCTCTGTCTGAAAGCAGTTCTTCCTCTCCTGACTACTGCAATGAAAGCTTTCCACCTAAAAGCTTTCCAGCCTGTGTTGTCTTCAGTATTTACTGGGGGATCTGCTGTGGACCTGCCTTTCTCAAAATCCCAGCATTGCAGTTTACAGATTCAACATATGCTCTGGGTGAGGAATGCCTCAAAACTGTTCTTCACTCAGTTCTGGACTGTACCTCTAAACAAAGAAAGTGAAGACTTATCCCTCACATCTACAGTAGGTAACCTATAAACGTTATTGGTTAAAAAAAAAACAACAAAAAAACCACAACCACAGTGAATATTAAGGCTAAATTATAAGAGTCTGTCTTTCTTGTCCTAATGGGTGCTCTCTGGCAGAGCTGAAGGTGAAGTTTCCTTATATTGTATGGTGCGTCTGTGAAAGATAATATATTCACAGGCCTGTGACATTCCATAAACTGAAAGCATCAGTGTCTCAGTATTTTTTAGGAAGCTGATACCATCAGACAAAGAACAACACAAAGTAAAAGAGCAAATGGCATGGTATAGTGCATTGTTTTCTTATCCACCCCTGCACCAGTCATTCAAAAATGTGGTAGTATTAAACAGTCATCTGGTCTGTTCATTGCTGCTTTCTGTTGGGGAGTACATTTATAAAGTTGTAAAATGGTTAATAGGTGTGACTGTGTGACTGGCTTTACTATCTCTGCACAGAGTCAGATGACTACAAGAAACAAGCAGGACTAGTTTTACACTGGAAGAGCATCTAATGCCTATCAAATCTATCTTGTGGTCTGCACTGACATTCTGATTGTCCTTTTACAAAAATACCTCTGGTCGCAAACAGCCTATTGACATGATAGATTATGCCACAATCCATAGTGTTTCAACTTTTAAAGGTTAAAGTTTCATCAAACTTCTATAAGCTCTTTACAAATGCTTCTTCAAAACAAGGTGTGGACATTGCCAGTTGCTGTCTCTTGGTTCTGTCCACTTTCTGTCTGCCAAAAGATAAAGTATATGTGAATTCAAACAAGTGTATAGCATGAAGGCTGTTCAGCACATTACTTAAGCATATAGCTAACTTCAAGTCTGAGGTGTATTGGTGTTGAATATCAATGAGGATATATAGCTTTTCACAGGTATCAGTTATATGGTCAGGTCTTCCACTTTTCTGAGATTGCACTACCATTCATACAGGCATTCTCATAATTATTATTGAATGAGATCTTTAAGATCATCAAGTCTTTAAGATGATTAAGACCATCAATGTAGCATTATCAGGTCAAAACTAAATCATGTCCCTCAGTACTATGTCTACATGTCTTTTAAATACCTCCTGGACTTCTGACTCCATTGCTTCCTTGTACAGCCTTTTCCAGTGCCTCACAACACTTTTGGTGAAGAAATTTTTCCTAATATTAAACATAATCCATCCCTAGTGCAATTTGAGGCCATTTCCTCTTGGTTTGTTGCTTGTTACTTGGGAGAAGAGACTGGCCCCCATCTCATTACAACCTCCTTTGAGGTAGTTGTAGAAAAATATAAGGTCTTCTGTCAACCTTCTTTTCTCCAGACTAAGCAGCGCCACAGGACAGCTATAAAAATTACAAGTAATCAGATATTTCTCACTGTTAGCATTTGGTATTTGTATTAGAGTATTTGAGTTTGTAATTTGATTTTTACATTATATAAAAAGAGGGCACAAGTATGAGGCCAGGTATTCAAGGTTAAAACATGCAGATTCATGATTACGTCATAGATTACTATTCTTTGTATCTTTTTAATTAGGTAAAATAGACACTAGTAGGTCTCCAACAAAATGTTCTGCATTTTGTCTGTGGCTATTATACTCTGCATACAATAAGTTTTCATTGGAGTCTTATTAAGTATTTTTAAAAGGGGTTTATACTTGAAACTATTAAATATTTTAAAAGGGATTTATACTTGAAACCAAGAAGCTCATGTATATCGGCAGAGCTCCTTTTTATTATCTGTGGAACTTAACTGTGCATGCTTGGTATGCAAAATGTAGCATTACCAGGTGGCAAAGACTGGAATTTGTTCAATAGAAGGTCAGCATCTCATCTGTTAACATGACAGACATTTATTTAGGAAATGTATCATAACTGCATCTGTGGGGTTTCTGGGACAGAATGATCATAGTGTGATTAGTGTAGAGGTAGAAAGTTGTGAGGAAGTTCAGCAAATAATTGTTGAATGCTTTGGATGGAGCACAGAATCAGATGACCCTTCTGAAAGATGAAAATGCTTGGCAGGAGGAAAGATGCTTTCATGTGATCAGCAGTCTGGGAGATAATAAATAGTATTAAAGCAAAAATGTGTACAGCCTGTGAAGGTGGCAGGGAAAATAGTTTTTCTCCCCTCTTCCCCCTTAAGTTCTGAAGAAGAAAATATGATAAGATTTTTCTCTCTTCCTTGTCATGGAAAGTATGACATTTTGGAACAGTAGGCAAGTTAACTTTTTTCTGTGCAAATTCAAGATTTGCTCTTTTACTAATTATATAGATCTTTTCTGTTTTGACAAGATCTTTTGCTGCAATGATTTGTGCCAGAAGAGGCTTCTCCAAAAAATGGGTCCTTTCAAAACTTTGTTAAATAAATACTTTGTTAAATAAATACATAGGGTTAAGCAATAAATCTCTGTCAAACCATAAACAGACCACTCTGTTCCTTTTAAGAAAATACAATTTTATTTAATAAAATTAAGCTGCAAAATGTGAAAATCTAGAAATAAACTTTTTAACTGAAAGTTCTTCTGGACTACACTCTTTTCAAATTAATTTTGTATTAATTTATTGAAAACAGATATAAACCAAACAATTTATAACTACCTTTTGATATTGTTTTTCTGAACCAAACTTCCTTCAAATATTTTCAACCTTTTTTATTCCTAGAGTATATAAAAATTGAACATCAGTGAAAAGACTCTCATTTCCAAAATCAGAAAATGTTATTCTCTGCACTTTTAAGAATGTAGAGGTGCAATAAGATGTCATGTCAGCCACAACAGAACTTATTGTCTTAACCTGGCTTTCGGCAAAATTGTTTATTTTGTTGTATATTTACTATGTATGATCATAATGAGAGATTCTGTTTATCTCAATATATAGTTTTACATGTATTCAGGTTTTCTGCCACATTTTTGAGTGCCTAGATATAGAAATAATAGTAATTTTTCTCTTTTTATTTGCTTATTGGTGGCGAATAAAACAGTAGAGAGATGATATAGGATATGGAGGTGCTAGAGCGAGTCCAGAGAAGGGCCAGGAGAATGATCAGAGGACTGGAGCACCTCTCCTATGAGGACAGATTGAGAGAGTAGGGATTGTTCAGTCTGGAGAAGAGAAGGCTCCTAGGAGACCATATTGTGGCCTTCCAGTATCTGAAGGGGGTCTACAAGAAAGCTGGTGAGGGACTTTTTAGGAGGTCAGACAGTGATAGAACCAGGGGAAATGGGTGTAAGCTAGAGGGTAGATTTAGATTAGACATTAGGAGAAAGTTCTTCACTGTTAGGGTGGTGAGACAGTGAAACAGGTTGAGCAGAGAGGTCATGGAAGCCTCATCCCTGGAAGCTTTGAAGGCCAGGTTTGATGGGGCTCTGGGCAACCTGGGCTAGTGGAAAGTGTCCCTGCCAAGCAGGGGGCTTGGAACTGGATGATCTTTGAGGTCCCTTCCAACTCTGACAATTCTATGATTCTATGATATTAAGGTTGTTTAAATTAGATCACATAAGGTCTAATGGAAATTACTGTGGAAACTTCAGCTTGAAGTATTTGTTAACATTCATTCCATAGTTATTCTTGCATTAACAGGTGTGTAACGAAATAATCTTTTGAAACACAAGGTAAGAGAAACATATTTAACACTGAGAAGTTATCATTAAATGTCAGCAATAACAATAAGCAATCCATATGGTTTTGATAAATAAGCCATCAGCATTACTATTTTTGTGTAGTACTGGCTAGAAAAAAACCCTGAAAATTTGTGATCAGTCATTTATTATTTTGGCAACATAATATGTTGGGACATATATATGGGACAACATGAGCTTACCATATATGAAAATATCAACAGAGATATCAAGTACCAAAAAACTGATAGCATCTTTTTTTCCTGTGTTGTTGGAAGTATGGGGATATAAAATGTTTGGTACTCACATTATTTGTTTTAAAGAAATCAGCATGCCACCTAAAATGGATGGTGAGACAGGTTGTGCTAATACAGCCTTCCTCCTATAGTGTTAGATGGTAATAGAACAGTATGCTTAGCTCAGTGCTGTGATTTTAACAAGCACAGAGACCCATGGAAAATGAAGAGTCAGCAAATGATGTGATAGCCTGATGTGCTACTGAAAGAACATTAACAGCATTGTACTGTTTCACAGTGAATTCAAATTACAAATTGTTGTGGTCTCACTCTTTCAACAATAAATTGTCTGTGCCCAATCCTTCATAGAGAAGCAAAACAATACCAGTTTCTGTTTCTGACTTAATTCTTGGGACTCTGAATAGGAGTCCTTGGTTCTATTAGTAGAGGAAAAACGAAAGGAGAAATGTTTCCAGATAGCTAGAAAAGTGAACTGGAGTTCAAGAATTTGGTTCATATTCCCAGTTTTGCTTTTGTTGTCCTTTATATTTTTTTTATTGCTTCATGTGTGGCACCTGTCATGTTGTGCAGGCTATGGAATATGTCTGCTGTGTGAAAGTCTGGTTCTGTTTGACTGTGTACTTGCTGAGCTGTTTGGTGAGTGCCCCCAGTATATGGAAGGACATTTCCTCCTCTCTTTGGTTTGCAGGCTATGCATCAAGAACACAGCCAGTGCTAATTGAGCTGCTGGATCAGGGAGTTAGCCAGGCATCCACATGGGCTTTTGATCACCAGTCTGTCAAATAAGTCAATATTTAAAAGAATATAACTTGGATTTTGGTATGTGTATTAGAAGATGCTAAATGGGAAGGTGTAACAAGCTGTGGAGAAGAATTCTCTGACAGAAAATGGATGGATCCTTGCACTCAAAGGGAAAAGAAGATTAGCTGTCAGGAAAGCAATAATACTAGAGTTTAAAGGAGGAATCAAAACCGAGCAGAACAAGCAGTACTTTGCAAAGATTCTGACAGAATAGCTGATAGTAGGCTGTCAACAGAAACAAAAGAAATTGCAAATATTCTTAGCCAGCAGGTTAATGGATGTACTTTTTGCCAAGCTCAGCTCTTCAGGGAAAGGTATGCTTTGCATTCACCAACACTAGGGAAAAACTGCAGGAATGAATGTGCATGTCAACAAGATGGGATACATTTTTAGGTGCATGGAAATTTGCAGCACTGAAAAAATCAGTAGTTTTTCCTAAGGAGACATGCAAATGAAAATAGGTCAACAAGGAGTATTTTATATTGTTTGGTTAAATGAATTCTCTTTAGAACTCACTTTTTATAATTGCTGTTTTGTATGGTCTTTGTGCTGTTGAGCAGAGTGGGAATCTTTTACCTCTAAGAGTGCTTTATGTCTCTCTCTTTCTTTAATTAGCTGAGTTTATACTGTATATTTCTTTAAGAAACATGAAATACAATTGTAGAGCTCAAAACCATACTGCTTTGGGAAAAGATAAAGTCTTCTATAGTAGGAGAACAGTAATACAATCCCAAATTCTGCTGAGAGGCAGGCACAAACAGAGTTTGATACCCCATATTAATTATTTCAAAATGTGCCATCTATGTAACTCATAATACCTAAGTTACTAAGAAGAATCAGAATCACAGAATCACAAAGGTTGGAAGAGACCTCTATAGATCATAAAGTCCAACCATACCTATCAAGAAGTTTGTGAACACATAGATGCCATCTTCTGTGCATCTGTTTGGCTGCCAGGATGGCTCTCCCAGTTTCTACGCAGGAAAGGTAGGCAAATAGCAGAATATGGATGTGAACATGTTTCTTAAGTAAATGAAAAGGATAATTGGTTCTGTGGTAGTTGTGCTGAGTAAAGAAGCTGCAGCTGGCAGCCTGGGATTGTGATTATGTGGAGGGTAGGCTGGAAGATGGATGAAGATGTGATATTAATGGGACAACCTACAATTTTCACAAGCCATTACTAAAAGATGAGTCTGTGAATTTCGAGCCGAGACAGGAAAGTAATTAACTGGTTTTTTGGTCTTACTTGGGTTTTCCTCACTGAGCTATGCTTTCATATTTAAAAATTTCTCTTAGAAAATTTTAAAAATGTCTGGTATTTTATGCATTTTCAGGTATGATTTCTATATTTTACTGTAGCTTGAATGTAGACTTTTCAGGATAAAATGTCCTGAGATTGAAAAGCTACGATATTTAAATATTTTGGTCAGCTCTTTTGTGATAGCAATTCAGTTTTACTCTGAATAATTGCAGATATTTTGTTTTTCCTTTCCTCTTCCTCCAAGAATTTGCAAGTTTGCACAGATTTCTGAAAGAACTTGTATTCAGCTGTGTTAAATAGAAATATTGCTCAGCACCTTTACATGTAAAACACATTTATTCCAGGGAAAAAGTGACTTTCTACAAACCTACATTGCTCATCATAAACTAAAAACCCATTGCTATTGCTGACTTTATAACAAAATGATTTAATGTTTTCCAAATACTTCTATGGAAAGTATACAATACACTGCAAAACTAGAACAATTTTCATAAGTGCAGATTTCCACATAATCTTATTCCCAGAAGAAGGAACTCAAAACTTGGCTCTTTATTATATTAGCAAATTCCTTTCTTTACTGTATGTCTACTTATAGCAGTGAATAAAGAGTCTTATTTCTGAGGTGTTCTGTAGAACTGAGAAGTGTTGAATAATATTCAGACATACTGTTGGGCAGAAAAGGTATTTGCAGAACAGAAAGCATTCTGTTTTACCTGGAGTGTATCACAGCCCCTGTACAGAAGTCCCTGAGCTCAAGCAGATCTTTGGTCTCAGCTTTTTTATCAGGACTTTTGCATTACCTCTTCCTGCCATAAGTAAACTAACCTGAGATTAGCAGACTAGTAGTCAGGAGTAATGTATGACTAACATGTTTTTTTAGCATAATGTGTAATTTAATCACAGAGAAATCTTTATTCCTGGCGTAGTTTTTCTGCTCCACTGTATGTTGGTACCATTCAGTTTATTGCCAGATAGGATATTTGAAAAAAAAACAAAAACAAAACAACAAAACCCAACCAAAACCACCCAACAACCCAAAATGGTTGCAAACAAAATAAACAAATAAAGGAAGAACTTAAGAAAATTTAATTGGGTGAATTTTTGTATCTAGCTGCATGAAATTTGTTTAAAGAGCTCTTACCTCTTTCTATAGCTACTTTTATGGTGTTTAATCCATAGACTAAAATTTGATCATGAAGCTTGGTCATGAATTTGGAATCACCTTGATTCTTATAACTTTAACAAGGAGTTCTCATTCTTCATTCACCATGAACCAATAATACATTTTCAAACTGTTTTAGACACAAGGGAAAACCTGAAAGAGAGTTGAACAAAAATATTTACACTGAGCATATTATCAGCAGGTGGAACTGTAGAAACCTGAAAAAGTAATGATTATGCAGCTTTGCTTGCATGTTTCATTATTGTTCCATCATTATTCTACTGTGCAACTCTGGGGTTTGCATTTTTCAAACTAGCAATTAGTCAAATAACTGTTTGAGAAACTTTTTTAAAGTCAGAGTAATATTACTGCCAAATATGAGCAAAAGAAAACATTCTTTGCAACAAAAATTACCATGCTTTTTAATTAAAACATGAAAACGACCCAAGATAGAACAACTTGATGTAGTAATATAGCGGCAAAGGGATAGCACTACTTTATCCTTTTTGGACTACATCTTCCATAGTTTTGCAGAAACTGACAGGTCTTTTTAATAATGTGCTTTGATATTTAGTGTTTGTAAAATGATTATAACTATGTAATATTCTACTCAGAGGAACAAATAATATCTGATAGAATTGATTCTGCTGAACAGGAATGGCAAGTGTTACCTTACCTTACAACAAAATCAGTAAAGACATCCACTCTATGTCAATCCATAAGGCTACTGCAGTTGCTATGAGCCTCGTTAGTAGAATTCTTTAAGTTCTGTGATTAGTAGTTATGGAGACTATTAAAATTTAATAAACTATTGATTCTATTGTTTGTTTTAAAAAGATTTAAACCTGAATGCAGAATATGTAGTTAGAATTTCATTTTATCTGGGTTTCCTATTCCTCTTTTTTTCTTTTACTGAAGTGTTCTTTATTTTCTTCCTCACTTTCCTCTTCAGTTATGAGACTGTGGGGAAAAAAAAAAAAAGAAGTCTGCTTAGAAAAATGTCTTCTTGTTTGTTTTGTCAAAACCAGCATGCTGATTGGATTCTCCTTGCCTCTCCAGTATTTGTCTCCCTTTTCTACCAATGACAGCAAACTCTGGATACCACATTCTTTTGTATTATGGCCTCCTTTGCTAGACTTTGTTCTTCCCTTTTTCTTTCCTCTCATTTTTGTGCCCTCTCCCAGTTCTTTACCTCTTTATATTGGAAAGCTTCTGAAACATTGTTTTTCCCACTAAAACCTGCTCTGAATCCACCCACTTGCAGTACCAGCTCTACAGCCCTCTGATGCATACAGACAGAGAGTATTGTCCTGTTTTCCATTTTGGTTATGTCTCTGATGATTTTTGGTATGACACTAGGTTGTCTCCTCTATCTAGACTAAAACCTCAACTTGTTCAGCTGATAGTCACTACGTCACTCTCACCTTCAGTAAGAACTTCCGTAAGAGGCTTTGCTTTACAGTTTTAATAGTGCCACACAATGCTGAATCCAAAAAGGATGCCCAATAAGTGGATCTGCTATAAGCTTCCATTTTGAACCTTTGTTTCATGCAAGATGAGCTCAGACTACTTAATTTTCAAGTTTAAGAATCACTATTTCTGAAAGTTACCCTTTCATCTTCTCATCAATCATTTTTGTCCTCCACTTCCTTGCCATATTCATGCTAAAATCAAACTATGTTATCTATCTAATGATACTTGCTTTATCTGATGATGTTTGAAATGCATGTGTTTCCAAATGTAGGAATATATATGCTGTAAAGAATGAAGGCTTTTGTCTTTAGCTTTCTAGAGAAACATCTTCTGTACACTGTGGAAAGCAATACCCCCATCACTTCTATTGTCAGTTCTTTGCTTTATGTGCAAACCCCCTCCTTAAACACGCTGCAGTTCTCAGGAGCAACCTGTTTTCAGATTTATAGCATGTCCTAAGCAGCATTTCATTTTAATGAGTGTAATTCATATCCATCCACAGTAACAATCAAAGATCCATCATTTTCACATTGGTAGATCTTCCTTTTAACTAAGGCACATCTTTTTCCTGTTCATCTCAATGAAAGATGGGAGCTCATTATCAAATGAGTACCCATTAAAGTATTGATATAAGTATCAATGGTAAACAACAACAGAAATAAGAAAATCTTTCTTTGTTATTGGACCAGTACTTGAATGTTCTCTATAGGATTGTGCAGCATGAAATCGCTAGCTTTCTCTACCACAAAAATAAATGGGAACCTCTGAAGATTATTGGACATTCTGCAAACTTTCAAGTGATTGGACAAAGTTAAGTCTCTAATGCAAAATATTGTATCTCCAAAAACATGTTCAAAAGATATACAGAATTCAGTGTTTGTCAGTTGTCTATTAAGTTGTAAAGGGTAGACTGTACTATACAGTACTGAGGTACCAAAGATATTCAGTCTAAAGTACTGCATCATATTACTTATTTTCTATTTCATTTTCTATTCTATTCTATTTTCTTTTCTTTCCTTTTGATGTGTGATCAGCTATATTCTTTTGTTTTTTGAGGGTTACAGTGCTCCCACCAAAATTGAAAGTGGAAGAGGTGTGACATTAAGAGGAAATCCTCAAGCCAAAAAGGGAACATGTATTATGAAGATTGTAGGTTTCTTGATGAAATTGTAGTGATCATTCACTGAAAAGTGGGGAAATCCTTATGACCATGTTTATCTTCTTAATAACAGGAATTGAAGTACAAACTTTTTGGTCAGTTCTGCATGCTCGTTTGTCCTCAATACTAAGAAGGAAAAGCTATTTGAATGTTACATGATTTGTCCTCATAGCAATAAAACAGGTAGGCTGGACTAAGGACAACTGTGGCACCATCATGTGAAAATAGATACAGAGGGAAAAGGGTTGTAATTGTTTTTGGTTAACATTCAAGATGTCTCTGAACCTATAAGAAGCTTAGACTCCCCAGCCCATCCAAATCTGGGTTCTCATTATGCCTCCTAAGGACATAGTAAGGAGAGTTTCAAATAATGGGTACAGGATCACAGAATCACAGAAACAAAGAATGTTAGGAGCTACAAGGGACCTCGAAAGATCATCTAGTCCAAACCCCCTGCCACAGCAGGGATCCCTAGACCAGGTCACATAGAAATGCATGAAGATGGGTTTTGACTACCTCCATAGAAGGAGACTCCACAACCTCTCTGGGCAGTCTGTTCCACTGCTCTGGCACCCTCACTGGGAAAAATTTTCTATGTGTATTCACATGGAACCTCCTCTGCTTCAGCTTACAGTCATTGTCCCTTGTCTTGTCACTGGGCTCCAACAAGATGAGCCTGACCCTATCCTCCTGACACCTACCTTTCACATATTTAAAAGCAAAAATGAGGTCATCCCTTAGCCTCGTCTTCTCCAAGCTAAAGAGACACAGCTCCCTCAGCCTTTCCTCATAAGGAAGATGTTCCAGCCCCTTCATCATCTTGGTGGCTCTGCACTGAACTCTTTCAAGCAGTTCCCTACACTTCTTAAACTGAGGGCCCAAAACTGGACACAAGTTTCCAGATGCAGTCTCACCAGGGGAGAGTAAAGGGGGAGAAGAACCTCTCTTGTGCTACTAATCACACCCCTTCTAATACACTCCTGAATACAACTGGCCCTCCTGGCCACAAGAGCACACTGCTGGCTCATGGTCATCCTTCCATCCACCAGGACCTCCAGATCCCTTTCCCCTTCACTGCTCTCCAACAGCTCAGCCCCCAACCTATACTCATACATGGGGTTGATATTTCCTAGGTGCAAGACTCAACACTTGGCCTTATTGAATTTCTTTACATTTCTCCCTGCTCAACTCTCCGGCCTGTCTAAGTCTCACTGAATGGCAGCACAAACCTCTGGTTTAGCTTAGTGTCATCAGCAAACTTGCTGACAGAGCACACTGTTCCCTCGTCCAGGTCATTAATGAATAGATTGAAAAGTACTGGTCCCAGTACCAACCCCTGAGGGACTCCACTAGACACAGGCCTCCAACTAGACTCCATCCCATTGACTACAACACTCTGACTTCTGTCCTTCAACCAGTTCACAATCCACCTCACTACCCAATCAGCCAGACCACACTTGCTCAGTTAAGCTGCAAGGATGCTGTGGGAGACAATGTCAAACGCTTTACTGAAACCAAGATAAACCACATTCACTGCTCTACTGTCATCCATCCACCTGTTTATGTCCTCATAAAATGCTATCAGGTTGGTCAAACATGACTTCTCCTTGGTAAACCCATGCTGACTGCTCCCAATGACCCCCTTACCCTTGGTATGTCTAGAGACAGTGTCAAGGATAAAGTGTTCCATGACCTTTCCAGGGATGGAGGTGAGGCTGACTGGTCTGTAAGTTACCCGCCTCCTCATTCTTGCCCTTTTTGAAGCCCGAAGTGACGTTTGCCTTCCTCCAGTCCCAGGCACCTCTCCTGTTCCCCAGGACTTATTAAAGATGATGGAAAGTGGCCTGGCAATGACTTCTGCCTGGTCCCTCAACACCTGTGGGTGCATCTCATCAGGTCCCATGGATTTATGGATGTCCAGATGGTTTAGCTGCTCCCTAACTCAGTCCTCACCAACCAACGAAAACTCCTCCTTTATCCCAACATCATGTGGGAGCTCAGGGGTTTGAGGCTCCTGAGCACAGTCTTGCGGCAGCCAAGGGTGCCCTCAACCTCTACTTTTTTAACCAGCCCTTCCTTGTTAGTGAGTATCAGGTCCAGCAACGCTCCCCTCCTAGTGGGCTCATCCACCATTTCCGTCAAGAAGTTATCATCAATGCCCTGGAGAAACCTTCTGGACTGTGAATGGTTGGCTGAGTAGGCCTTCCAGCAAATATCTGGGGAGTTAAAATTTCCTATAAGAACCAGACCCTGTGATTGTGAGGCTACTGTCAGCTGCAGGGAAAAAGCCCCATCAACTTAGTCATCCTGATCATGTGGCCTGTACATGCACAACAGTATCACCCATGCTAGCCTACCCCTTAACTGGTATCCACAAACTCTCAACTCGCCCCTCATCCACCCGTGGACAGAGCTCAATACATTCTAGTTGCTCTCTCCCCCACTACACCTTGTAGACCTGTCTCTCCTAAATGTCCATGACCACATTCCAGTTATGTGAGCTGTCCCACCATGCCTCTGTAATTGCCCCTAGATCATAATCCCTTGACTGTACATGGATTTCTAACTTCTGTTTATTCCCTGTGCTGCGGGCGTTGGTATACAGGCATTTCAGGGAGCAAGCTAAGCATGCCAATTCTACACTAAGGATGTGGGAGGCCTTCTGGTCTGTATTAGTACTAGCACTAGAACACTGGCCCACTGGTGCAAACCTGACAACAAACCCATACCCCTTCGAATCTAGTTTAATGGGCATCTTGTTAAGTTTTGTGATTGGAATTTACTGGTGATATGTCACCTCTGTGAACCATAGCTAGAAAGGAATGCATTTGTGACCATCTACTTAATATTACTGCAAATTCTGACACAATGGGATTATTGTCCTTGATTAGGGCTCAGAGAGTATGCAGTAATAATGAGATAATTACAGTGCTGCAATAGTAGGGGATGATAAAAATATAACATAGTCGTTTCTAAAAGAATAAAAAATACTTTTGTTTTGGAATTGCTATGTATATTGAATCGAGCTCTGAAAACCCAAAATCTGCTAAATTTATCGTTAATTTTTAGGATCTGTTTAAATATGTTTCAGACTTAAGACAAATTAAACTGTTATAAAACTTATTATTTAGAACAAGTATAATTTTCTGAATATAGGGTCTGTAATGTCAACATCATGCATTTACAAACCTGTATTAAGGCTGTTCAGTCTTGTTATATTATGAATAATAAAAAAATATTGGGTCCTGATAAAAAAGGACATTTTTATTCTCCAGTATTTCTAGCCTGTTATTACAGCATTTTGCTATTATACCAGCATAACCAGAATATGCAAATATTCAAAAAAATGTTAATAAAAAGTATAATGCCGGAAGGAATTTTATTATCCAATTTGGAGAATGTGCAAAAATAGACACATAAGGACCAATCCTAGTACCTTTAGCACAGAGAACAGCATACAGTCTAAATAATGATCTGCTTTCTGCAATTGAAAGCTGCTATGTAAAAAGAACAGTGCTTAATTATAAATCCTTGCATCTAGGGATAAGCATGCTTTTATATTTTATTCATAATGGTGATTGTCTTCAGAATGTTAATTTGTGAAAGGAGGCTCAAAATCGTCTATGGCTAATACCAGCTTCTGCAAAAAGACTTCATAGTATATTTCAGGAAAACATCAGAAAAATAAAAAGCCAAATATTTATCTGGAACATTAAGACTCATTCTACTACTGAGCACAAAATGCTGTGGTCCAGAGGTCAGAAAAGGATAGCAGAGATTTATTCTCTAAGAAATTTGATCTTTAAAATATCATGCAGAGATTAAAGGCTGTGACAAAAATGATTTTTTAGAACAGACTTCCTATTTTTAAGGTAATTATATATATATAATGATGTGACCATATTATTGATGAGATCCAAATAGTTATATGTACAGATGAAATGCCTAACAATTTTGAACGCATTTATTTCTAAATCTTTGTGACAATGAACATAATTTCACAGAAGAGCTGGAAAGCATGTGAGGGTTAAGCCCTGATACAGGTTGCTGAAGAGATTGTGGAATATCTAGCTGATAGGATTTTCAATATTTGACCTGGCAGGATCCTGGGCGAACTGATTAACTACCAAGTTGCTCAATTATCTCCAGGGATCCAGCTTCACTTTCCCATGATTCTTTCCTGTGAAATAGAAGTGGAGTTTTGGAGCTGAGCTGTCCATGTGGACATTCACAGTCTCAGCATGCATGTGTTTGCCATAATGCTGGCACTTGGAGAAAAACATGCATTTGTGGTGCCCATATCTGCTGCTTTTCAAAATCATCAAGGAACAAATAGAATTATAGAATCATTAAGGTTGGATAAG
Organism: Galbula dea; assembly: GCA_013399015.1. NCBI lineage: Eukaryota > Metazoa > Chordata > Aves > Piciformes > Galbulidae > Galbula > Galbula dea. The sequence goes on from VWZX01000711.1 coordinate 518,871, forward strand.
ATAAACCTAACACTACTGAGTCCACCACTAAACTATGTCCCTAGTTGCCACATCTATATGTCTTTTGCATAACTCCAGGCATGGTAATTGAACCACTTCCCTAGGCAGCCAATTTCAGTGCTTGACAACCATTTTGGTGAAGAAATTTTTCCCAATATTGAACCTAAACCTTCCCCGGTGCAACCTGAAGCCATTTGCTCTTGTTCTGTCACTTGTTACTTGAGAAAAGTGACTGACACCTTTCTCACAACCTCCTTTCAAGTAGTTGTAAATAGTGATAAGGTGTCCCCTCAACCTCCTTTTCTCCAGACTAAACAAGCCTAATTCCCTCAGCTGTTCCTCATAAAACTTGTTCTCTGGACCCTAAATACCTTATACTACTTTTTTTTTCATTTACTTCAATATAGACAAAATCTGAGAGACAGGAGACAAGGGAGTGAACAATGGAAACTGAAGAATTAACAAGGGAAGTTAATGATAATATATCTTTTCCAGCTAGTACTTCTCTGTGTACAGTTTCACAATATAGGCATTTTTTATGCAGCATGTTTTCTTTAGTTTGCCTAGAGGTATGCACTGCATACAGTATCATTATGCCTGTGTGATGGCATAGTGGAAAAGCATAAACAAAACTCTAGCAGGATGCTTTGTGTATGGGATTGAGACATGTCTTGAAAAAGCAGCTGTAGAATATTAACAGATCAACTATAACTCCCATGGGGAATTCTTACTGTATTCCCAGCATTGAGATAGTCATACTGTTGAAAGTTTCAGCTCTTGACATTAATAGTAGTTAAACAATTTTGTTTAGTGTATGTGGAAGAAAGAGAGCTATCATGATGTCCATTGAAGGAATGGGAAGAAGAGGTTAGACCACTTTCAGGTTTTTTCTGGTCACAGATCTTTTCTGCGTCTGTTACTCTCACACCTATCTGTAACATCAATGTTGCAGTTAGGAAGCACAGTCAAAAGGTAGAGCCCTGGTGACTGCACTGGTCTCTACTGCTTTGAGATGTCTTGAAAATGATGTTAGTGATGAGTCCTTTAATTCTTCTTGGAATAAATGGATGGATTAATGTGGCATTTCTCAGAGAGAATATAAAACTTTCATATGCTATTCCAGAAGAAGCTAATTTGATTTCCATGGCAAGCAAGGGATATTAAACCTCAGGCACTTCACTGGAGCTACAAGAACTAGATAGAGAAATTGTTGTCATTAGTTTGGTTCTGTCCAAAAGAAAAAAGAAAGCAATAACCCTAATCCCTTGACTCCACAACCTTGAAGGGAAAAACCTTCCCTGGAGATAAGACAGAGGCATAAAGTATATCCCAAATCATAAAGGGTCTCTCTAGAGGAAAAAATAAAAGAATATTCTTAATTTCTGTGCTAAGAAGCAGGCTGAGATGGCAAATGTAATGAACTGTAAATAATAAGAGAAAAAGTCTCTTTTAGACAGATTATAATTTCAGGAAATTTTGGTTTCAAGACATAGCTAAACCAGACAGGTAGATGTATTTTATATATAAAATTGAAAGTATTTTAAAAACAAGTTGCAAATTATTAATTATGGGCTGCATTTTGCCACTTTGAGACATGCAATTTTATTCTGGAGAGAGGGCACCGGAGACTGTATCTGTTTAGACAGAGTGACCCACTAGCCAAGGAAAGTGCACATTAGAAAAGAAGATTTAGCCTGTATTGTAATCTCCAGTTGCCCCATCATCTGCTGTCTAACACTACATTCCTGCTGCTAATATGCAGCATAAACAAAATCTGAAGTCATTGAAATGCCATAGCTCATGCCTAAGTGCCTGTTAACACCCAGACTTGGTTGAGACCTGGTTTGGACTGAATCAGACTTGTACTGAACAAGCATATATAATTTTACTCAGAGACCTGTTAATTATAGATTAAGAAACAAACATTGTATCATTCCACTGCTGGCTTTGTCTTAAAAAATTAAAACCTCAAATCCAGATTTTCTCAAATTTATTACTATAACCAAACAGTGTGTCATTGATCACAGAATCACAGAATCACAAAGGCTGGAAGAGACCTCTAAGATCATCAAGTCCAAACATACCTATCACTAACATACCACTAAACCACGTCCCTAAGTGCAGTATCTAAATGTTTCTTAAACACCTCCAGGGATGGTGACTCCACCACCTCCCTGGGCAGGCTAATCCAACAACCCTTTTAGTAAAGAAATTTCTCCTTATATCTAATCTAAACCTCCCCTGCTTCAACTTGAACCCATTTCCTCTCATCCTCTCACTGTTAACCCTGAAGAAGAGACCTACCCCCATCTTGCTACAACCTTCTTTAAGGTAGTGGAGCAATAAGGTCTCCCCTGAGATTCCTCTTCTCCAGACTAAACAACCCAGTTCTGTCAGCTGCTCCTCATAAGACTTTTGCTCCAGATCCCTTGCTAGCCTCGTTGCCCTTCTCTGGACACACTCTAATGCCTCTATGTCCTTCTTGTAATTAGCAGCCCAAAACTGAACACAGTATTCTAGGTGTGGTCTCATCAGCACTGACTACAGGAGGATGATCACTTCTCTGGTCCTACTGGTCACATCATTTTTGATACAGGCCATGATGCTATTAGATTTCTTGGCCACCTGTGCACACTATTGGCTCACATTCAGTTGACTATCAACCAGCACCCCCAGGTCCCTCTCTGACAGACAGCAACTCAACCACTCTTCCCCAAACATATGTTGCATGGGGTTATTGTGACCAAAGGTAGGACCTGGCACTTGGCCTTGTTGAAACTCATCCCATTGGCCTCATCCCATTGATCCAGCCTATCCAGGTCCCTCTGCAGAGCCTCCCTAGCCTCAAGTCTCCCTCCTGTCTTTGTGTCATCTGCAAACTTACTGAGGGTGCACTCAATCCCCTCTTCCAGATCATTGATAAAGTTATTGAACAGAGCCGGCCCGAACACTGAGCCCTGGGGAACACCACTGGTACTGGTCACCAACTAGAATGAACTTCATTTACCACTACTCTCTGGACTTGGCATTCCAGACTTTTCCTTACCCAGTGAAAGGTAAAGCTGTCTAAACCATGTGATGCCAGCTTCTCCAGGAGAATGTGGCAGGAGACAGTGTCAAGGGCCCTACTAAAATCAAGTAAATGGCATCTACTGCTTCCCCCTTGTCCACTAGGCATGTTACATCATTACAAAAGGAGATCAGGTTAGTCAAGCAGGACCTGCTTCTCATGAACTCATGCTGACTGGACTTAATCCCTTTGTTGTCCTGGGCTTGCCATGTTATTGCCCTCAAAATGATCTGTTCCATGATGTTTGGGACATATTCTGTATGTGTAGAGGATAAATTGCGCATGCCTTGTCAGTCTGAAAAAGAAAACATAATTAGGGACATTATAAGCCTATAAAATTATGACTTTCATAGAAAAAGGAAAACTACTCCATCTGCTTGCTGTTTCTCATAATACAAGAAAGGAGGCACTAATGTGGTGATCAGGGGTTAGGTAATTATTGAGTCATACATTGACTGTCGAATTATATTTTCATATTCAGAGTTTTGGTTATTGCTTGTTTTGCATAACAAAAACTCTGTGTGTGTCACTGAAAAGCTTCAGATATACCAGTACTGAAATGACTGACTAGATTAAGACACTGGTATACATTGAACCGACCATATCAAAGATGTTATTTCAGTTACCTGCTTCTTCCCCAGAATGCCTCTCTGTTTTATGCTGTCAAATCCATTCCCAAACACCATCACTTTTTTCTAGCTCTGCATAAATATTGAAGGCTGCTACCCAGCAGCATAAGGTGTCACTGTCTGACATTGGACTGGAGTGAGGACAAACAATGTTTTATGGTTAACATAGTGGAGAATAAAATGTCAGCTTCAATTTTTTGAATATTGTACATCCACAAGCACTGTATCACCACATTCATCTTGCCATTCAAAACAGTTTTTCATCATCAGCAAAGTAATGAAAAGAGACAAGGGAATCATATGGTTGACAACAACAGATACAGCATTTGCCTTTTTGAGGAGGATTTCTTTGACTTAAAGAGTATGAACAGGGATGGGATGGAGATCCTTTGATTCCTGTGTTCAAAAGTTAAAAAAAAAAGGAAATTCTTACTATATATGGTACCTTATAATATCACAATCACATATGACAGGTTTTTATTGTTGTTGAAATCTTGAACCATACAGAGATAAAGAAGAACAGAACCACTGCTTTTACATTGAAATAGAATAGAATAGAATAATGTCATTTCTTTGGCTAATCATTCAGTAAATGAAAGCTATCCTTAAACAATGTACAGAAGTGGCAGATTCCAATACTTAGCAGAACTATGTTAGCATTGCAGAGTTTATTGTTGGCAGGCAAATCTACCCTGGTAGGTTTCTCTTCAGCCCATATAAAGTACAAAAAATACTGCAATTCATTCTGCTTTGCTTTTAGAAATTTCTGTAAAAGAATAGAATCAGGTTTTTTCTTTTTTTGTCTCCCTCTAGCATTCAAAGAGGGTGATACTGATGCATTGACACGTGATTCACATTGGAGGGAAACAAGACAGTCACAAAACAGTTACAATTTTTTGAGACAATAGTAAGACTCCTATAAATGAAAGCCTTACTGATTTTCACTATCAGTGCAGTCTTATAGTTCATTTCCATAATTTGCAGACTGTGAAATATCTTAACACGCAATGTTACTCATGGTAAAGAGGGGTGATAGTCTTGGGGCTCAGGTTTGTTAAAAGTAGCAGTTTCTAAGCTACATGCTGAGTAGTTGTCTCTGAAAAGTAATAGCAAAATATAGAGAAAGATGTATGCTTACTTCCAGTCGGTTTTTGTGTGGATTTGAAGGCTCACTGGCACAATTCTATTCACCACTGGGACCTGTACATGAGGTGTTAAATGAAGAACCAGCAAAGGACTAGTGAAAAATAGACAGGAGACCAAATGAAGACAGATGTTTCACAGAAATCATAAGCATGAAGTTACATCTAATCTTTTAACCTGACTTTTGGATGTTGCAGACTCTTTCACTCTTGTACTGAAGACTTTAGGCCAGTTAATTTAGCATTCAAAATACCTCTAAAGTTTATGCCATCATAATGACATCGATTTGTCATTACCTGAGATCCTCTGTGTGACCCAGTCTAGGGAATCCTGCTGTGGCAGTGGGGTTGGACTAGATGATCTTTCGAGGTCCCTTCCAACTCCTGATATTCTGTGATTCTGTGATCACGTACGCAAAATATATCCAGCAGTTCCTCCTTACGCATGCAAATAAAAAGCCCCAAATCTCCCTTACTTCAAGCTGCAGAAAATTTACTTCCTAACAAAAAGCCTCAAAACCAGTATGATATCGTGTCTGAGCTGTAGAGAATGATGTGTTTCTCAGTGTGCTGAGATAGAGTACAGTGGAAGTAGTCAAAGAGGCAACGAGTAGGAACATAAATTTCCAAATGAAATGGTTGACTACCAGAAGACCTGAAGCCTGCAACTGGAGTTTGTTTTAATTTAAAGTTCCTAACACTATGATCATACTAAAGGTTCTCCAAGCAATTTTCTTGAACGGATTCATGAAGGAGGAGGAATAGAAGGACCTCAAATAATGAATTCTGAGGCTGAATGCATTATTACACATCATTCCCAGCCCTTCTTCCATCAGCTGGAGGGCAAAGAATTTACACCCAAAGATGTATCAAATATGTAGTTTAGTAAGACAATGAATTTAATCTTGAAGACGGTCATCAATTACAAGTCACTGCTAAGTCTTTCATACCTAAGAGGAAATTACATGTATTTTGCAAATAAAATTTTCTAGCAGTAGCTTGCACTCAATGAACCTGTTCCTAGCTGCCTTGTATCCCAGTTATCAGGCTTCATTTTGATGCTTGAGTTCTTAAAGCATCTCATCATGTCATCTTTTCAATTTGTCTTACTTAAACTCTTAGTAAGGTAAGCCTTAAATTTGTTTTGCAACTTGCAGATCTTTTGTTCCCCTCTTTTGAAATCTGTCAGCTATTTTCCTGTCTTGAACTTTGGAAACCAGAAAAAGAGGAAATATTCCAGTAGAAGACATAAAACAAAGATTCTTTTTTTGTTCTTTATTGATGTTCTGCTCTGCCCACACCCAAGGATTTTACCACAGCTTTGCTTTAAAGACCATCTCTACAATTTAACATGCATCTGCAACTCTGCTTTTCAGATTTCTCTTTTTAAATTTGTGCCTACAAAAAGATGTGCCATGTTGTAGAGAAGGTCAGAATGTTATGAAGATTTGTAAAGCAGGAAAGCACAGCATGGAAAAAGCATTAGCTAAGTAATTGTATGGCAGAAAGAAAAAACTTAAGAGGTATTTGGGGAAAAAAACGCAACCCAACTGAAGGGCCCCAATGGTAGAGTCAGCAAGTAAACCTGAGGAGTACTGCAGGACAAGACAACAGTTAAATTGTCTTATTTCTTTTTTTATCTCTTTGTTATTTTTCAAAAATTATCCTCTAGTTCTGAATTAGAAGGAGAGCTAGCTCTGTTAATTTCTTAGAGATTCATTAGGGATTCTTTGATCAGTCATCATATAAGTTAACCTAAAAGATAGTGATCTGAAGAAAAATTATCCTTTGTGTTAACAATACCGGCTAGATTGAACAGGGCTAGTTATGTTTGCACTTTTAATAACATCAAGATAAAAAAGATGTAGTTTCTTATCTATTTCTCCTCACCTGAAGAGGGAACGAGGAGGTGAGGTTCAATGTGGATGCAGTCAGCAGAAGTAAAATGCAGGACAGCACACCTATCATCGCTGTACCAGGAGGTGTCTTTCAACAGATTTCTGGATGAGCAAACAGACCTTTGGTCCTAGGGGAGATAACTCTAAGCTCCTGGCAAAACACATAAACTGAGTGGACAAAATTTTTTGTTTTCAGCCCTTCTCCTTAGCAGTGTTATCATACAAACCTGCCTTGAAAGAAGTTTAGGCCTCCTTGTATTATAACACCATGTCTCTGTGCTAAAGAATGTGGCAGTTTGCAATTTTAATCTATGCTGTGTGTCTAAGCAGTTCTTGCCATATGAATTTTACAACTTTACTTGCTTCTATTTATTCTTTGTACAAACTTCAGCAAAACATTGGAGATTTAGCTCTTGGAGACATAAATCCAGTGTTACATTTATGTATTTTCTCTCAGCATCTGGACACAAATATCTTCAGTCTTCAAGGACTGCTTTTTTATGACATTATTCATTGTTTTAGATAAGTACTTGGTTTCTGAAGTTGGCTCTTTTAGTGTTTGTTGCCTCTAAACAGAAAAAGGCAGAAGCATATTTTATCCTTTTGACTACTTAGTCTTTGTATTTTCAATGCATTTATGAGATGCAGCCTCCAAGAAAGGACCAAAATAAGTTGTGCTGCCTTCAAGCATGAATAGCCCACACCTGGAGAAGTAATTGTTAGGCACTTATATTCTACCTCCAATGCCTTGCATATTAACAGTTTTCCTCTCTTCTTTCACTTAAAGAAAAAAGAAGAAAGGGTAAAAAAACTATCCTAGCAACAAACACGTCACTTTCTCATTCAGAAGTATGGGCATGACAGAAAGGATTCGTCTGAGGTATTGTGGTGGGTTGACCTTGGCTGGACACCAGGTACCCACCCAGCCGCTCTATCACTCCCCTTCCCAGAGGGACAGGGGAGAGAGTCAGGTAGAAAAAAGAAAACAACTCGTGGGTTGAGATAAGACAGTTTACTTAAAGCAAAAAACACAGTGAAGTTTTCACACGCAGAAGTGAAAGATAGCAGGTTTTATTCTCTACTTCCCATGAGCAGCGATGGTCGGCCACTCTGGAGAAGCAGGGCTGCGGTATGCGTGGTGGTTTCTCAGTAGGCAGCCACCTTTTATATCTGAGTTGATGTCATATGGTATGGAATATCCCTTTGGTCAGTTTGGGTGAGCTGGCCTGCTTGGGTCCTTCCCAGGATCTTGCCCTCAACTAAGGAGGGAATGTTACAGTTCTGGAGCTGTGCTCAGCAGTAGCCAAAACACCAGCATGTTATCAACACCCTTCTAGCTGCCAATGCAAAGCACAGCACAGCTAGGGCTATTATGGGGAAACAGACTGCAGCTCAGCTAGAGCCAATACAGGCATCTTATCAAACTTTAACAAAAAAGGTTGATGCAGCATTCTAATATAAAGATATAAACAAGTATCAACCTTTCTGAAAACTATTTTTTTAATTCTGTTTACCTCTAGGACTCTTAAAGCAACTTGTCATATTCATACTTTCATACTTTCAGACTTCATACTTTCATCTTCATACTTTCTTACTTCATCATACTTTCCTCTTCTCCAAGCTAAAGAGACCCAGCTCCCTCAGCCTTTCCTCATAAGGAGGATGCTCCAGCCCCTTCATCATCTTTGTGGCTCTGCACTGGACTCTTTTTATCAGTTCCCTATCCTT